>WJBH02000289.1:0-24964 GCA_013167095.2 Daphnia sinensis | reverse complement strand
AATTTGAAATATTAGTTTGACTGAATTAGCTGCTCTATTCGATTTCTAACCTTTGCTTTTAAATCTTCAAGATCTTCTGGTTTTAATCCAGCAACTTCTATTGGCTCATCAAATACACAGGTAACTGTTCCTGGTTTTACATCAAGAGGATTTGCTCTAGGCAATAATTTTCGTGCATTTAATATGGCCTCGGTGCAATACCGTTTGTGTTTCAATGGCTAATCGGAAGGCACCATCGTAAAAATCGGCCAGATTTTCCTCTGTTTTTTCATTGTCCCCTCAGGAAATATTAAAATGATTGCCCTTTGGCCAAGTCGGCACGTAGCTCTTCTACACTTCTTGCGCGGCTTTCTTTATCTTTTCTGTCGATTAAAACCACAACTCTCTTGTAAATCATTCCAAATTGGAACTTTAACCATTTTTCTATCTTACAAGAGGTTTTACCGATCCTGGAACGCTTAAAACTACCGCAATGGCATCTAAATAAGAGTTATGATTACTTACATAGATATATGCTTTATCGGCTTATGAAGTGCATAACCTCTCTTTTTTATGGGGAAAAGACAAAATACAGAGAATATAGTGGCCCAAATTCTAAGGAATATGAAGGCCATATCTTGTGCTTTTTATCTTTTAATAGGATTGTGCTTAACAGTATGAAAGGAATTAGCAATATCATAGCTAAGACAAATACCAATATGCCATAACTTAGAAACAGAGTTGCTAAGATTTTTTTTAAAATATTAACCATATTATGGATTTTTAAATATTTAAAAAATCACAAGCCTTTTCAGCGGCTAGTTTTTCAGCATTTTTCTTATTGTAATCTCTGCCTACAGAACAAATTTCGCCGTCTACATTAACCTGAATGGTAAATAATTTAGAATTTTCACCTTCTTCGTTAGGAATAATTTCAAAAGTAATGTCTTTCCCATGGCGTTGACACCATTCGATCAGTTTACTTTTAAAATTGGTTTCGGTTTGTTCTAGAGTATGAATATCTACATGGGGTTTTATAATTCGATTAAGTAAAAATTTCTTGTGAAATTATAATCTTTATCCATGTAAATGGCCCCAATCATGGCCTCAAGGTATCACCTAAATAGATCCTTGCTTATTGCTGTGACCGAATGCTTTGTTATCAAATTCAATAAGTTCGTCTAAGCAAGACGTTTGGCTAATTGGTTTAAATTTGCTCTACTTACTATTTTAGAACGCATTTCGGTTAGGAAGCCCTCGTCTTTGTAGGGGTACATTTTAAAAAGTAGTTCTGCTACAACTGCTCCAAGTACCGCATCACCTAGAAATTCAAGACGTTCATTACTGTTTTTAGCACCATTTTTTATTTCCACTGCTACAGAGCGGTGTCTGAAAGCCATACGGTAAAGACGCAAGTTGCCAGGTACAAAGCCTAAAAGATTTTGTAAAGAGCGTACGTATTTACGATGTGGCGAGAAATAGAGCTTATAGATTCTTGAAAATGGCATTAACGACCCTTAATCAAATTGATATAACTAATATACAGTTTAAAATAATTAGCTAAGAATATTAAGGTTTGTGATTTTATTAGGCTTTGTATTTTTTGAAAATGACAGAAGCATTATGGCCACCAAACCCAAAAGTATTACTTAGAGCAGCATTAACTGTACGTTTTTGAGCCTTGTTGAAAGTAAAATTCAATCGAGGATCAAAGCTAGGATCGTCTGTAAAATGATTAATTGTTGGTGGAACTATATCATTTTTAACAGCCAAAATTGATGCAATGGCCTCTATGGCTCCTGCGGCACCTAGTAAATGGCCAGTCATTGATTTTGTAGAGCTTATATTAAGCTTGAACGCATTTTCTCCGAACATTGCTAAAATAGCCTTCACTTCACTTATATCTCCAAGAGGAGTAGAAGTACCATGAACGTTAATGTAGTCAATATCTGCGGGACTCATGCGAGCATCTCTCAAAGCATTGGTCATAACCAATTTAGCGCCCAATCCTTCAGGATGAGGAGCAGTAATATGATTTGCATCGGCACTCATACCACCGCCAACTAATTCGGCATAAATTTTAGCACCTCTTGCTAGTGCATGTTCTAAATTTTCTAGAACGATACCTCCAGCACCTTCCCCCGCAACAAAGCCATCACGGTCTTTATCAAACGGGCGTGAAGCTGTTTTGGGATCATCATTTCTAGTTGAAAGTGCGTGCATTGCATTGAAACCGCCCATTCCTGCTTCATAAATAATGGCTTCAGAACCACCTGAAATAATAACATCAGCCATATCCAAGCGGATATAATTAAATGCATCAATCAAAGCATTGGTTGAGGAAGCACAAGCAGAAACGGTAGAAAAATTCGGACCACGCAAGCCATGTCTAATAGAAATATGGCCTGGTGCAATGTCCAGAATCATTTTAGGAATAAAAAAAGGATTGAAACGAGGGGAACCATCTCCATTAGCGAAGTTGGTAACTTCATCGGTAAAGGTTTTTAAGCCACCAATACCTGAACCCCAGATTACACCAATCCGATTAGTATCAAGATTTGGGAAGTCTAGTCCAGCATCTTTAATAGCCTCATCAGATGCAGCAATTGCATAATGCACAAAAGGGTCTAGTTTACGAGCTTCTTTTTTCTCCAAAAAATCTTCCGGATTGAAGTTTTTTACTTCGCAGGCGAATTTTGTACGAAATTTTTCAGTATCGTAATGAGTTATAGGACCAGCTCCGCTAACACCATTGATTAGACCATCCCAAAATTCTGGGACAGTATTTCCAATTGGAGTAAGCGCACCTAGTCCTGTAACAACAACTCTTTTTAGCTCCATTTATATGAGGATATCGTAAATTACTTTACGTTTTTTTCTAAATAAGCTATAGCTTGACCAACAGTACCAATAGTTTCGGCCTGATCATCAGGGATAGCTACATTAAATTCCTTCTCAAACTCCATGATTAATTCCACGGTGTCTAATGAATCAGCACCAAGATCATTGGTGAAAGATGCCTCTGGTGTAACTTCACTTTCGTCAACACCTAATTTTTCAACGATAATTGCTTTAACTCTTGAAGCGATATCAGACATGGTTTTATAGTTTAATTGTTAAATAATTCTGTGCAAAGAAAAATAAATTCTATCAAATTTCAAACCTTTTTGTTTTTCGCATTAAATTATGCTCTATAAATTAAGGTTTAAGCTTGTTACATTTGTTTTTTAACATGTAAAAAACTTTGAATAAAACTACATTAAAATTTGAACTTGACCTAGACTTTAAATTAATTGCGATAAGTTCGCAGTTAAAAGACTATGTTTTATGTTTCAAAATCAATAAACATTTAAATACTGATTTCTGCAAGATTAGTGATTTAGAGTTTCCTTTTCAAGTAGGAAAGGAAAATAATTATTTTAGTAGATATTATTATTTGATGCCAGATACTGAATCTGAGCTTTATATCGTTGCAAATAAGGGTTCTGAAGGATTTTTAGTTCCAGAAATGAAAAAGGCAGATTTTTTTATTTTAATTCACAATTACATAGATAAAGAAGACTTTAAACAGCTTATTGTGCAATTAAATAAAATTCCAGAGGTACTTGTGGCATTAGAAGTTGATCCTAAAAAATTGAAATCCAAAGAAAATCTCATATTTTAGCACTTTATTGCACCGTGTATTTAGTACACTTTGTTCAAAAATATAATTCAATTAAATAGATAGCTGATGAAAACGGTTCACAATAGAACTAAAATTGTAGCCACACTAGGCCCTGCTTCAAGTTCCAAAGAAGTTTTGTTAAACATGATTAAGGCCGGTGTTGATGTATGCAGATTAAATTTCTCGCATGGTAGCCAGGAAGATCACCAAAAAGTGATTGATGTTATTCGTGAGATTAATGAAAAATATAAAACCAATGTGGGGATTCTTGCCGATTTACAAGGACCAAAGATTCGTATTGGTTTAGTTAAAGAAGGTGGTGTAACGCTGCTTAGTGGTCATAAGATTGAAATTACCACAAAAGAGCTTTTGGGTGATGAAAAGCAAATTTATATTACTTATCAAAGCTTTCCAAGTGATGTACGCTCTGGAGAAATTATCCTCTTGGATGATGGAAAAATCCAAATGCGAGTTTTAAGTACTAATAATAAAGATACTGTTCAATGTGAAGTGGTACATGGAGGAGTTTTAACTTCTCGTAAGGGTGTTAATTTACCAAATACTAAAGTGTCTATCCAAGTTTAACTGAAGAAGATTTAGATAATTAGAGTTTGCTTTGAAAAATAATGTAGAGTGGATTGGTTTATCCTTTGTTCGTTCTGCTGAAGATATTATTGAATTAAAAAGAATAATTGCTAGAAGTGGTAATGCTGCTCGTGTAATCGCAAAAATCGAAAAGCCTGAGGCTATAGATAATATTGATGAGATTATAGAGGTTACTGATGGTGTAATGGTTGCTCGTGGTGATTTAGGTGTTGAAATGCCTATGGAGCAAGTGCCATTATTACAAAAAATGATTGCCAGAAAATGTCGTGCAGCATCAAAACCAGTAATTGTAGCAACTCAAATGCTTGAAAGCATGATTACATCTCCACGTCCAACACGTGCAGAAGTAAATGATGTGGCAAACTCGGTTTTAGATGGTGCTGATGCGGTGATGCTTAGTGGAGAAACTTCAGTTGGTGAATTCCCATTGATAGTTATCGAAACGATGCAAAAGATTGTAAGAAATGTTGAGGAGAATGATTATCCATACAGCACGGCGAAAGTTTTGAATAAAAACTCTCCTACTTACATGGGAGATGCTGTTTGTGGTTCTGCTGTTTTTCTTGCGGAAAGCACAAATGCGGTGGGAATTATATCAATGACATCTTCCGGATATACTGCTTTTGAAATATCTAGTTATAGACCTAAAGCAGCAACGTTTATTTTCACCAGTAACGTTAAATTGTTGAATACCTTAAGTTTACTATGGGGTGTTAGAGGATTCTTTTATGATCGATTTGAAAGTACTGATAAAACCTTTAGAGATGTAAACCAAATTTTAAAACAAGAAAACTTGGTTGAGCCAGGGAGTGTAGTTATTAATACTGCTGCTATCCCTATTGAGAAAAAAGGTAAAACAAACATGATCAAAGTTTCTATAATAGAATAAATAATTATTTCGAATTTTATTGATTTTATGACAAAAAAGCCAGATTTATCTGGCTTTTTTTATGTAAATTGAAGTGTACTTAAAAACAACAACAAGGGCACTTTTATTGAGTTTTCCACATAGTTAAAAAGCTATTAATCAGCATATTGCTAGTTATTGAACCCTTAGAGTGTACATACACTTTGAATCTGTGGAAAAACTCTGATTGTGGATAAATGCAATCATCTAATAAATTTGATGAAAAACCCCCTAATATTTTTTTAAGGGTTAACTAATTCAATCACAACATCATTCATTTTTAATATGGCTAAAGCATCTACCAAAAAAGCTACGAGTGGAACCGGAAAGGGTCTCGGATTCCAAAGATATTTCACCAAAGAGGGTGTAAATGTTTACGATCTTTTTAAATACGAAAAGCGTTCCTCGGTAATTCGTAATCCGGCTGGTGATGCAGTGTTTGAAATGAACAATGTAGAAGTACCTGAAACTTGGAGTCAGGTAGCAACTGATATTCTTGCACAGAAATATTTCCGTAAAGCGGGAGTACCTCAGCCAGATGGAACAACTTCATCTGAAAATAGCATTAAGCAAGTAGCACATCGTATGGCACATTGCTGGCAGTCGTGGGGTGAGCGCTATAATTATTTTGCAAGTAAGAAAGATGCTTCTATTTTTTATGATGAATTAGTTTATACTATTGTAGGGCAGTTAGCTGCGCCAAATTCGCCACAATGGTTCAATACAGGTTTACATAGCTCTTATGGCATTACTGGCAAGCCACACAGGTCATTATTTTGTGAATCCTGATACAGATCAATTAGAAAAATCAACTTCTGCTTATGAGCGTCCTCAGCCTCATGCATGTTTCATCCTTTCTGTAAGTGATGATTTAGTGAATGATGGTGGTATTATGGACCTTTGGGTTAGAGAAGCTAGAATATTTAAATATGGTTCTGGAGTTGGTACCAACTTCTCTTCAATTCGTGGTGAAAGTGAAAAACTTTCTGGTGGTGGTTATTCATCAGGCTTGATGTCATTCTTGAAAATCGGTGACCGTGCTGCAGGAGCAATCAAATCAGGTGGAACAACACGTCGTGCTGCTAAAATGGTATGTTTAGACCTTGACCATCCAGAAATTGAAAGTTTCGTAAACTGGAAAGTTGAAGAAGAGAAAAAAGTTGCTGCTTTAATTGCTGCAGGTTATTCATCTGATTATGAAGGTGAGGCTTATCGTACAGTTTCAGGGCAGAATTCAAATAATTCAGTTCGTGTTCCAAACTCTTTCTTCAAAGCATTAGAAGAGGGTGGTAATTGGGATTTAATTGGCCGTACTAATGGTAAGCCTGTTAAGTCTATCCCAGCTGAAAAATTATGGAACGATATTTCTTTTGCTGCTTGGGCTTGTGCGGATCCAGGAATGCAGTATGATACAACTATCAACGAGTGGCATACTTGTCCTGAAGGTGGTCGTATCAATGCATCTAACCCATGCTCAGAATACATGTTCTTAGATAATACTGCATGTAACTTAGCTTCAATCAATCTTGCACATTTCTTTGATCCTCAAACTTTAGTGTTTGATGTAAAAGGCTTTGAGCACGCTTGCCGCATCTGGACTGTAGTACTTGAAATTTCTGTTTTGATGGCGCAATTCCCATCAAAAGAAGTAGCTCAATTATCATATGATTACCGTACCCTAGGTTTAGGTTATGCAAACTTAGGATCTATGTTGATGGTTGCAGGTATTCCTTACGATAGCGATAAGGCTCGTGCAATTGGAGGGTCTATAACAGCTATCATGACTGGTACAGCTTATTCTACTTCGGCAGAAATGGCGAAAGAGCTCGGAACTTTCAAGAAATACGAAGAAAATAAAAAACACATGTTACGTGTAATGCGTAATCATCGCTATGCCGCCTACAATAACGATTCTTATGAAGGATTAGAAATTACTCCTAAAGGTATAGATCCTAAGTTCTGTCCTGATTATTTATTGTCAGCTGCATGCAATGCATGGATAAGGCAGTTGAACTTGGTGAGAAATATGGATATCGTAATGCTCAAAACAACTGTAATTGCTCCAACCGGAACAATTGGTTTGGTGATGGATTGTGATACAACAGGTATCGAGCCAGATTTTGCATTGGTTAAATTCAAAAAACTTTCTGGTGGTGGTTATTTCAAAATCATTAATCAAGGTGTTCCTGCTGCTTTACGTAATTTAGGATACAAAGAGCATGAAATTGAGGCAATCGTTAATTATGCTAAAGGTGCTGCGACTTTAAATGGCGCTCCACACATCAATTTCGACAGCTTAGCTGCTAAAGGATTTACTCAAGATGAGTTAGAAAAAATCGATAAATCACTTCTTGCTGCCTTTGAAATCGGTTTCGTTTTCAATCAGTGGAGCCTTGGTGAAGAGTGTTTAAATCGCTTAGGATTTAAAGCTGAGCAATATTCTTCTCCAGATTTTAATCTTTTGAGAGCTATCGGCTTTACTCGTCAGCAAATCGCTGAAGCAAATGAGTACATCTGTGGAACAATGACAGTTGAAGGTGCTCCATACTTAAAAGAAGAGCATTATGAGATTTTTGATTGTGCTAACAAATGCGGACAAAAAGGGCAGCGTTATATTCACGCCCATGGTCACATTAAAATGATGGCTGCGGCACAACCTTTCCTTTCTGGAGCTATTTCAAAAACTATCAACTTACCAAATGAAGCTACAGTTGAAGAGATTAAAGATTGCTACGAATTATCTTGGAAGCTTGCCTTAAAAGCAAATGCACTTTATCGTGATGGTTGTAAATTATCTCAGCCTTTATCAACAAATCGGCTGATAGTAAGGAAGATAAATTAGATACTGTAGATGAGGTTTTAGGGGAAGCTGCAAATGTTAAATTGAGCGACCTTACTGCTGATCAAGTATTAGAAGCCGCAGAGCAATCTTAGAACGTTCTACTGATACTAAGTTTAAGCGTCAATTATCTTCTGTTGTTGAGCGTAAAAACTTACCAAGTAAGCGTGGTGGATTTACTCAAAAAGCATCTGTTGGTGGACAAACTGTGTTTGTACGTACTGGACAATATGAGGATGGAACTTTAGGTGAAATCTTTGTGGATATGCATAAAGAAGGTGCTACTTTCCGCTCATTAATGAACTGTTTCTCTATTGCGGTATCTGTGGGACTTCAATACGGTGTGCCATTGGAGGAATTTGTGATAAGTTTACCTTTACTCGTTTTGAACCATCGGGAATGGTTAGCGGTCATGATAATATCAAGAGTGCAACCTCGATTGTGGATTATATTTCAGAATGCTTGGATATGAGTACTTAAATCGTACTGATTTAGTGCATGTTCTTACAGAACAAAAGGCTATTCTTGGTAATCCTCAAATGGCTGATGAAGACGTAAATACAGATACTAGCAATTCATTTGCGGAAAATCCTGTAGCTGCTCCAAAACCTACCTCAGGGGCTAAATTGAAGCCGGTATTAGATATCTCTGGTGGCGGACAATCTGATGCTCCAGCTTGTACAAATTGTGGTCACATCACCGTAAGATCAGGTACTTGTTACAAGTGCTTAAATTGCGGTACACAAGGAGGATGTAGTTAATTAAAATCAAATTATAAATTAATTATAAGCCCTATCAGAAATGATAGGGCTTTTTTATTTTTCGATAATTTATTTTTATTTTAGAAAATAAATAAACTATAAATATAATAATTGCGATTTATATTATAGTTTTACATAAAGGTCGATAGTTTAGATTATAAAGTTTTTACTATTACCAATTGAATTGTAAAATTAATTGTGATGAAGGCGATTCTGTGTGTTATATTTTTAATGCTAATTGGGATATCTTGTTCTCAAAATTCAAAACAAGCTACTACTAGTCCACCATTGCAAGATTCCCTATTTGAAGGGAATCAAGAATCGAGATTAGCAGAGTTTCCCATTTGTGTAAAATGTGATTCACAACTAGAAAAATGTTATAAGGTAATTAATGATTCACAAACATTTTTGGATATTAATTTTCAATATTCCAATAAATCTTACGGCTACGATTAAGTTAATTTTTCATATTATTACATTAAATGCGAATGATTTTTGGGATTGCACTTGTAGTTGCTCTGCTTATTTTAGGTTCAGTTGGTTTCTGGGCTTATAAAAAATATAATTTTGGAACTAATTATGTTATAGGCCAGGAAATTGACAATTTGAATGGGGTTTCTGTATACTATAATGGTTGGTATAGTACCGTAAAGGGTCGTAATATTACGGCAGATGGATATAATTTAGGATTGAAATATCAATGTGTTGAATTTGTAAAAAGGTATTATTTTGAACATTTAAACCATAAAATGCCTAATACATATGGTCATGCAAAAGATTATTTCGATAAATCCTTGCTTGATGGACAAAGAAATAAAGCCCGTAATTTATATCAATATACTAATGCTAGTCGTTCGAAACCCAAAGTAAACGACTTATTGATTTATAGTGCTTCTATTTTTAATAAATTTGGTCATGTTTCTATTGTTTCCAATGTCTCAGATGATGAAATTGAAGTGATTCAACAAAATGTGGGTTCGCAAACGCGCGAGACATTTACACTATCCCACAAAAATGGTTTATGGAAAATAAAAAGCAGACGCATTGTTGGTTGGTTAAGAAAGGCTAAATAATTTCATCAATAAAATTAAAAAGTGAAATAACAGCTTTTAGATTATTGGCTTATAAAAGATATTATTGAAAATCTTATACTATTTGCTCATTGTCAGATAATTGTATTTTTAATTCTTTATTCTTAACTTATTCTAAAATCAGTTTTTAAACCTAACTTTAAGCTATGAAAACATTACTTTTAATACTTAGCATGTTTATGAGCAGTCCACCTTCAATTTTTACGTTCAAGGTGCAAGATATCGACGGAAAGAATCTTGATCTCAGTAAATACAAGGGTAAAAAAATTTTAATGTAAATACAGCATCAAATGTGGTTATACTAAGCAATATGCTGAACTACAAAAGCTAGCTGACACTTACAAAGGTAAATTGGTAGTAATAGGTTTCCCCGCAAATAATTTTGGTGGTCAAGAGCCAGGAGAAAACTTAAATATTAAAGAATTTTGTCAGAAGAATTTTGGAGTTACCTTCCCACTAGCTGAAAAAAGCAGTGTTAAAGCCCAGATATCTCTCCCTTATTTAAGTATTTAACAAGTGCCGATAACCCAGATTTTACAGGTGATATTAAATGGAATTTTGAAAAGTTTCTAATTGATGAGAATGGTCAGTTGATACACAGATTCCGGTCTGCCGTTACACCTATGTCGCCTGAAATAACCAAACATTTATAGAATATTTCCTATGAAAAAGCTTTTAATTATTTTGTTGATTGCCTTTACCTCATCTGTAGGAAATGCTACATCAATAGCTTCAATTAATGAAGATAAATTATCTGGTTTAGTTGATAGCTTTACTGTTGCTCTTGTTAAAAAAGATAAAGTTTGGATGCAAGCTAATTTGAATGATGCTTGTAAAATGTATGAACCTACCGGGAGTACATTAAATAAATCTGCTATTATTATGGCATTTACACAAGGTATTTATTCTGTCAATAAATCGGAAGCTATAAATAGAACTTTCAAAATTAACGGTTCTCAAGCGGATGCTTCTGCTGATTTAAAAGTAGAGGGTATTGGCAATATTAATGGTAGTGAAATGGATATTTCAGGAACTTATAGATTTAATTTAAAGTTCATACTAGTAGATTCTAATTGGCAAATCTCTGAAATTACGATTAATCAATAATTATTTAAATTATTAAATTCCTTTAAACCCCCTGCATAGGGGGTTTTTGCATTAAAATCATTTTATGTCGTAATAAATTTCATGATACTTACATCGTTACTATTTGGATTGACGTTCTATTTCAACATTTGAATTGAAAATGATTTGCATTCCATTTATCCATGCTTTAAAATTTAATGTTAATTTTAAAGCATAAAAATTTTGATTCCATCAACACATGAATAAAAAAGTCCAACAAATTGTTTTTTTACTAGTTTTTTTATGTCCCCTAGTTACACTAGCACAAAGTCCTAGATCTTATATACAAGGTATTAATGAGCCTAATATTTGGGTTGATTCAGTATTTAAAAAGTTAAGTAAACGCGATCGAATAGCCCAAATGTTTATGGTTAGAGCCCATACCGATAAGGGTAAAGCCTTTGAAGATTCTATTGCAAAAGTTATAAAAAAGGAACGAATTGGAGGTTTAGTGTTTTTTCAAGGCGGACCAGTGAGGCAAGCTATTTTAACTAATCGTTATCAATCAATTAGTAAGGTGCCTTTGATGCTCGCGATGGATGCTGAATGGGGATTGGGAATGCGTTTAGATAGTACTGTATCCTTCCCATATCAATTAACATTAGGAGCTATTCAAGAAAATAAGCTTATTTATGAAATGGGCAGACAGGTAGCATTAGATTTTAAGCGCATTGGTATGCATGTAAATTTTGCTCCTGTTGCTGATATAAACAATAATCCAAAAAATCCGGTTATTGGTTTCAGATCTTTTGGAGATAATAAATTTAAGGTAGCTGATAAAGTTACTGCATACATGAAAGGCTTGCAGGACAATCAGGTAATAGTTAGTGTAAAGCACTTTCCAGGACATGGAGATACAGAAGTAGATTCACACCATGATCTCCCACAATTGCCTTTCACGAAAGAACGTTTAGACACGTTGGAGGTTTATCCTTTAAACAATTAATTAAGGAAGGTGCTTCTGGAATGATGGTAGCTCACATGAATATACCATCTTTAGATAATACACCTAATTTACCATCTACACTTTCAAAGCCAATAGTTACCAATTTATTGAAGGATGAATTGGGATTTAAAGGATTAATATTTTCGGATGCCATGGAGATGAAGGGTGTTGCTAAATTTTATCCAAATGGAGAGGGAGATGTATTGGGAATTATTGCAGGAATGGATGTGATTGAGCTTTCTGGAAATTCGAAGAGAGCGGTAAAATTGGTGAGGCAGGCCATTAAGAAAAAGAAATTGAGCTGGGATCAGGTGAATGCAAGCGTTAAAAAAATACTTTATAGCAAGTATGGGCTGGACTTCACAATAATAAATTGTTCAAGCGAATAATTTGATTGCGGATTTAAATCGCCCTGAGGCAGCTATGCTTAATCAAAAGTTAGCTGATGCGGCCGTTACACTTTTAAATAGTGATATTCAACTAAAAAACTTCGATAGGACTAAAAAAACTGCCATTTTGAGTATCGGAACAAATGAATTAAGTGTGTTTCAAAATAGTTTTAGGCCTGTTTTATCAAATTCAATGAATTATATTTTACCCAAAAATATTACAGATCAGGAAATTGATAATGTACGTAAGGAATTAAAAGAATATGATCAGATTATTGTTGCCATTCACGATATGCGTAAGCGTCCGGCACCGGTTTTAGATTATACAAAAAGTTTAAAATCTTTTATTGGTGAATTGGCTGGAATGAATAGTCTTTTTGCTGTTTTTGCTAATCCTTATAGCTTATCGGATTATCGGGAATAGAATCAGCAAAAACTATCTTAATGAATTATCAAAATACGAAAGAAGCTCAAAATGCGAGTTCCGAGTTATTAATGGAGGATTAAAGGCAAGCGGAAAGTTGCCGGTAACTATAAACTCCAGTTTTAAAAATGGAGATGGACTAATCCAGTAATCTTAGAAAAAAGAATTCAATAAAAAGAGCGGCAAAACATAGGTTTTGCCTCTTTTTTGCTTAGTTTTTTTCAGATAGTTAAGATTTTATTTGCAAAATTCATTTTTTTTGCTATATTAATTTAATTAGCCTGTTTTGCACCCTTTCAAAATTCTAGAATGCCTCAACAAAGACCTTTAAAATTAGTCCGCGCTCTGCGGGCTCTGGTAAAACCTTTGCCCTAACTGCGCATTACCTTACCCTTCTTTTTAGTGGGATGGGAAAATTTCGTGAAATTTTAGCTGTAACATTCACCAATAAGGCAACAGCAGAAATGAAGGAGCGAATTTTAGGAGCTTTGGAAGAATTGGCAAGCCATGGTTTTGAGAAATCTAATTCGCAGGAGTTTTAAAAGAGAGTTTTCCTGGACTAACTGACCAAGAGCTTAGAACGAGGGCTAGTCAAATATATAGTTCAATCTTACATGATTTTAGCCGTTTTCGGTAAGTACTATTGATGGTTTTGTGCAACAATTAATTCGGAGTTTTGCTTTCGAGCTTAACCTAGATAGTGGGTATAAATTAGAATTAAAGATTGATAAAGTTAAGGGAGAGCTTGTTGAAGCATTAAGTTCTCGACTTGAACAAGATGCCGACTTACTGCAATGGGTTAGTAATTTAGCAATTGAACGAATAAATAATAATCAGGATTGGGATTATAGAAAATCTTTAAAAGACCTAGCAAGCGAAATATTTAAGGAAAGATATTTCCCATTTCAAGAGGCTATGTCTGATTTGGGAGACGAGCAGGGAAGAGAATTTGATACTTTAAAATCGACAGTTGATCAGGGAATAGAAAATTTTAAAAATGAAATTATACCTATTGCTGAAAAAATAAAAGCTATCATCGATGTTTCAGGTATTGAAGAGGAGATGCTTTATAAAAAGAGCGGAAATCCTTTACTCAAATTTGATAAAATAATACAAGGTAATTTAGCTTTTATTTCCTCCTTCGAAATATACGTAGATGATTTTGAGAAGTGGCCAAACGGATCTCTAAAGGACACCTCTGTAGTGATGTCACTTTTTGATGCCATTAATCCTTTGCTTAGGACTTTATTAGATACCTATCAAAACGGGTACCGGAACTATGAAACCTATTGTGTAATTGCTAAAAACTGCGCATATCTACGTTTAATGCAGGGTATGGCAGATTTATTAAAAAACTACCGTTCCGAAAATAAAACGCTTTTAATTTCAGATGCTCAACAATTACTTAGAGGTATAACAGGTTCTGATGCAGATAACCCTTCATTTATTTGGGAAAAGACGGGGAATAAATTTAAACACTTCTTGTTTGATGAGTTTCAAGATACAAGTGCTTTCCAATGGTTTAAACTTTTTGCCATTGGTTAAAAATGCGATTTCGGAAGGTAGTTCAGAAGGCCATGCTTCTCATTTGGTAGTTGGGGAGTAAAGCAGTCGATTTACCGTTGGCGCAATGGCGATTGGCGTATACTTCATAGTGAGCTAAAAAATAACCTTTCGGAAGAAAATGTGAATGAAGAGGAATTAGCTTTCAATCGTAGAAGTTCAGAAAATGTAATTCATTTTAATAATTTTCTTTACACAGATCTTCCTAAATTTTTGCAAAATCAGTTAAATGGCATTTTTGAAAATTCTGGACAGACGGATCTTCAAGAGTATTGGGATAATAATCATTCCAGATTAATTGAAACAGCTTATGAAGGAAGCAGTCAGCAAATTACTGAAAGTAGTCCCGCTGGAGGTAAAGTAGAGGTCAAGTTTTTTTATAAGGAGGATGAAACAGACGAAGAGGAAGAAGTTAATCCTCTTGCCGAAAGCTATACTATTGATCGTATAAAATACCTTTTAGATCATGGTTTCGCTATGGGCGAAATCGGAATTCTAGTTCGTAAAAATGATGAAGCAGAGAGGATAATCAAATCAATTTTCGAAAAAAAGCAATTATGATAGTTTAACACAAGCTGCAGGTAAACCTTTTCAAGTTATTTCTGGCGAAGCTTAAAAATTAAGAACAATTCAGCTGTTAAATTATTATTGAGCACGTTTAAACTGCTTATTGTTCATGAACCTGAAAGTGGAATTTTCAAAGCCGAATGTGCTCGGCTTTGGCATCAAATACATAATCCACATTTAGAATCTATAGGTATTGAAAGTCATGATTGGCTGAATTTTGCTTTTAAGCCAATATCTGAGTTAACAGCTGCATTGCCTGCCGAACTATGTGCTAATTACCAATCTTTCCGTTTTCTACCAATCAATGAATTAGCAGAAAAACTCATTAAAATTTATGGACTTGGCGAATCTAATACAGAAAGCCATATTCCATATTTACTTGCTTTTAGGGATCAGTTGGCATCTTTTTCCTCTATGGGTGATCAAGGAATAGTTGCATTTATTAATTGGTGGGAAAGTGAGGGCTCGGATAAGGCTCTCCCTTCATCCGAAAATCAAGATGCAGTACAGGTAATGACAGTTCATAAATCAAAAGGGCTTGAGTTTAGAGCTGTAATTATTCCATTTATGAATTGGAAATTAAGTTCTTCTTCAACTGGTTCAATAACTAAACTTTTGTGGGTTGATGCTGAACGCGCTGGATTTCCTAAATTTAAAACCTTGCCTGTTCATTTTACAAATAGCCTTTCATCAACAGTTTATGCATCAGATTATTTTGAAGAATTACTTCTCAACTATATGGATGGCTAAACACATTGTATGTAGCAAGCACCAGAGCAAAAGATTATTTATGTATTATTTGTCCCAAAACACCTAAACCCAAAAAGGAAAATAAGGATAAGCCTCTAAATGACATGCAGCTTGTCTTATCTAAATTGTTGGAGTTGAAAGCGAAAGTAGATTCTACATTTAATTTCGAAAATGATCAATATAGTTTTGGTGAGATAATTAATAATACTGATCAAAAGGAGACTTTGAACCCAATAAAGCTTTAATGCTTAAGTCATACACAGTTAATGAATATATTACTGAGCGATTTAAAAGAAATAGTCAACACGATCAAGCTTGGTTCAATGCAAAACAAAGGTTGGGTATTGTGCTTCATAAAATTTTGGAAAGCCTTGACGGGAAAAATAATTTGGACAAGCTGATTAATGAAAAGATGCAAGAAGGATTGGTTCGAGAGTCGGAGCGTGAAGAAATAAAAAATGCTGTTAATGATGTGTTAATGCATGAAGAAATTAGGCATTGGTTCGATACAGCAAAAGCTATTATAAGTGAGAAGGATATGATTCTTGAAAATGGTGAAGTAAAAAGACCAGACAAGCTATTTGTTTTTGAAGACAGAGCTGTTTTATTGATTTTAATTTGGTGAACAGAACAAAAAATATATTTCAGATATCAATCTCTATCGTGAAAATTTAATGAAAATGAGTGAATTTAAGGCTGTTGATGCCTATTTATGGTATGCACAAGATCGTGAACTTCAAAAGGTATAAAATGACAAGCCAGAAATCAGATAAATTTTTACATCGTCTTGCAGCAGATCTTTTGGATCGTTTTGGTACCGATTTACAGGATGTTGCTATAGTTTTTAATAATAAAAGACCTCAATTATTCCTAAAAAAAATATTAGCAGAATTGAGTGGCAAACCTATTTGGAGTCCGCACTTTTTTACTATCCAACAATTTTTTGCGGCCTCCACATCTAAGGTCTGTGCCTCACAGTTAAAGCAGTTTTTTGTGCTTTTGAATGAATATAATCATTTATTAGCTCAAGAAGGTAAAGAACAGGTTAGTGCGGATGTTTTTTATCCTTTAGCAGAGATTATTGTTTCTGATTTTTCACAGATTGATTATTACTTAGCACATCCCAATAAGGTTTTTAACTTAATTGGTAATATTGCCGAACTAGAGCAACAATTTCCAAATTTTGATAAAGAACAGCTTGAGTTATGGAAAGGTTTTGGGCTTTCTTTTCTCAAGAAAAGCAAAGTAAAATCCAGGAGAAATTCATTGAAATGTGGCATCGTATGCCGCAGCTTTACCTCAATTTTCATAAGCGTTTAGCAGAGCAAAATCTTGTAACAAGTGCTAAAATATATCGAAATTTAGCAGAAGGGCTTGATTCCGATCTTGAATTTTTGAAGAAATTCAAACATGTTGTTTTTGCTGGTTTTAATGCACTTTCTAAGGCAGAAGAGCAATTATTCAAAAAATGGCAAGATGAAGGTTTGTGCTCTTTTTATTTTGATGCGGATCAACATTATTTTTCTGATCCCATTCAGGAAGCGGGCCATTTTATACGCAGGAATATAAAGACCATTGGATTAGAGAATAAATTAACTATTGATGAAAACAGAATAGATAGGCCTGAAAAGGAATTTACGGTAATTCAAGCCTTGGGACAAGTAGCTCAAGGGAAGATTCTGAAACAGGTATTAGTAGAAAAAGAAAGTAAGAGTGAAGCAGACTCGAAAGCCATAATTCTTGCAGATGAAAGTTTGTTATTGCCTGTGCTTCAGACTATTGATGATGAAAATCTCAATATTACCATGGGTTATCCTTTTGAGCAATCGGCAGTCTTTGGATTATGTGATATTTGGCTAAAAATCCAAGATGAAATTGCAAATGGAGATAAAAAAACAATTAGCTATCCACATGTATTAAGTTTCATTTTCAACCCTTTAATTGGAGTTTCAGAGGCTCAAAGAAGTCGCATTCACAAAGATATTGTTAAGGAAAAAAAGGCTCGATTTAGTCTCGATGAATTGAAAAGTCTGAGCAAAATTGCTGAAATGGCTTTTAGTGCTTATGAAAGCCCAACCCAATCAATTCGAAATCTTGGAAGTTTTTTATTGCTTATTTCCAAGGAAATCGCTGATTTGCGCAAATTAGAAAGTTTGTTAATAACAGAGGCCGTAAAGACTTTGAATGTCTTATTGGACAATTTCGAAGATCTTGTACATGATAATTGAATCCTGAGCTTAAAGCATCTTTCGTGTTTAAACTGATTAGACGTGCACTTTTCCGGACTTTCAGTGCCTTTTGATGGGGAGCCATTAGTTGGTTTACAAGTGATGGGACTATTAGAAAGCAGGTGTCTTGATTTTGAGGAGCTTGTTGTTTTAGGAATGAATGAGGGTGTTTTGCCAAAGGTTAGTATCACCCCTTCTTTCATACCTGATAATGTTAGAAGAGCATTTGATTTACCAGTGCTTGAGAATCAAAATTCGATTTTTGCTTATTTCTTTTATCGATTGCTTCATTGTGCAAAAAAAATCACTTTGGTTTATAAGGAATTGATAGTGATACTGCTCCTAGTGAAGTTAGTAGATTTGTAAAGCAGTTGGAATTTGAAACATCTTGTAAGTTCAATTATGTTATTCAGCAAAACCAGCCTATTGAAAATCACTCAAATCAAGAAATCATTGTCGAAAAAAAGGGCTTAGTTCTCGAAAAATTAAAAAAATATTTACAAAGGACACCCGACGGTCAATTTGAGCCTAAAATATCAGCCTCGGGTTTTAATGATTATTTATCATGCTCTTTAAAATTCTTTTATGATAAAATTGCTAAGTTAAAAAAGCCAGAAGAATTGCCTGACCAAATAGGGGCTAATGTAGTTGGAAGTATGCTACATGAGGTTATGGAGCGCTTTTATCAAGATTCGGTAGGAATAGAGGTAAGTACAGAATATATTACTCATCGAAGAAAATTGTTGCCGAAATTGTGTTTGGAAGCGATGTCTAATACTTTTAAATTACCTTCAAGCGCTGAACCTTCCTCTCTTAGTGCTTTACAACAGATTATTTTACAAGTTTTAGAGAAATACGCAATTAAAATTTTAGATCACGATGCTTTAATTGCTCCTTTTGTGATTAAGGAGCTGGAAGAAAAAGAGAAATTCACGCCATTATTTAGCTTTGAGCTGGATGGAAAGGAAGAACAAGTGAGGTTGTTGGGAATTATTGACCGTGTAGATTCTGTAAATGGTAAAACAAGAATTGTTGATTATAAAACAGGAAAAGACAGTTTAGCATTTAAAGACTTTGAAGGGCTCTTTTCGGATAATACAAAAGAGCAAAATAAGGCTTTAGTACAAACACTTTTTTACACTCTTGTTTATGAGAAATTTAATGGAGTTGAAGGAGTTGAACCTCATTTATATACAGTAAAAGATTTATCAAAGGGAACAAGCTTTAAAAGCAAAGCTAAAGCTGGTAATATAGAGCTTGTAGATGAGAATTTGGCTGAATATAAGTCGCAATTAGAACTTAAAATGAAGGAAAAATTTGCTGAGTTGTTTTAATCCAGAAATACCTTTTCGTCAAACACCTAATGCTAATTCTTGTAAATATTGCAATTTTAATGAGATATGCCAGCGTAGTTAATTCCATATTGTATCGGCAGTTTCTATTAAGGAGATTAGCTACAAGTATTGAATTGATTTAATTTCTGACTGGCTTTGCATTGTCGAGGGTAAAATTTATTATAAATGAGTTTAGAAGATTCGATTTTGGTTTAATTTTCAAAATTAAACTTATATTTGCTTTCCAAATTTGAATTTACACATGAGAGAAATACAGTTCAGAGAGGCACTTCGTGAGGCATTAAGTGAAGAGATGCGTAAAAACGAGAAGATCTTCTTAATGGGTGAAGAGGTTGCTGAGTATAATGGTGCCTATAAAGTGAGTCAAGGTATGCTCGACGAATTTGGTGCAAAAAGAGTTATTGATACTCCAATTGCCGAATTAGGTTTTGCAGGTATTGGTGTGGGCGCAGCAATGAATGGGTTAAATCCTGTTATTGAATTCATGACTTTTAACTTCTCTCTTGTTGCAATAGATCAAGTAATTAATGCGGCAGCGAAGGTTCTAAGTATGAGTGGAGGCCATTTCTCTTGCCCGATAGTTTTTAGAGGTCCAACAGGAAATGCTGGTCAGCTAGGTGCTCAACACTCTCAAAATTTTGAGAATTGGTATGCTAACTGCCCTGGATTGAAAGTTGTAATTCCTTCTACTCCTTATGAAGCAAAAGGTTTATTAAAACAAGCTATAAATGATCCAGATCCAGTAATTTTTATGGAGTCTGAGGTTATGTATGGTGATAAAGGAGAAGTTCCTGAGGAAGAATATTATATTCCTTTAGGAAAGGCAAATGTGGTAAAAGAAGGAAGCGACGTTACAATCGTAACTTTTGGTAAGATGCTTACCAGAGTGGTAATGCCAGCTGTTGAACTATTAAACGCAGAGGGTATTAATGCTGAAGTAATTGATTTACGTACTGTTCGTCCAATTGATTATGCAACAGTTATCCAGTCGGTAAAAAAGACTAACCGTATGGTTTTTGTTGAGGAAGCATGGCCACTGGGATCAATTGCAACTGAAGTTGCCTTTAAGGTTCAAAAGGATGCCTTTGATTTCCTAGATGCTCCGGTATTACGTGTTACATGTGCTGATGTTCCACTTCCATACGCACCTACTTTAATTGCTGAGGCATTGCCAAATGCAGATAAAGTTGTTAAAGCTGTAAAGAGTGTTCTCTATAAAGAAGCATAAAATATAAATTATATAAAAAAAGCATCCTAAATTTAGGATGCTTTTTTTGTGCCTTTTTACAGTGTAATCTGCCTTTTTATACTTTCTTCTAGGGGAAATTAGGTCTCTGTTCGTTGAATTCCCTTTACTCCTTGAATATCTTCATTTAATACTTGTCTCAAATGATTTGTGTCTCTACAAATAATTTTTGCAAACATACTATAAGATCCTGTGGTATAATGTAATTCCACTACTTCTTTAATTTTTCTGAGACTTTCTACAGCATCTTTATACTGGGAGCCTTTTTCTAGATAAATACCTAAGAAGGCGCAAATATCGTATCCAACACGCTGAGGATCAATTATTAGGTGAGAGCCTTTAATGATCCCATATCCTGCATTTTCTTCATCCTGACATGTATGGTACCTCCCGATACGATCAGTTTTTTAGCAATTTCAGTATATGGAATGGTGGCATCTTCCATAAGTATAGCGAGAATCTGTGTGTCTAGATTGTCAAGTTCGAAATTTTGGCTACGATTTTCCATTTTTAATTAATGAATTATTAATAATTGCGCAATATAATTATTGTTTACATAAAAATTAAAATAGTTTATTAAAATATTTGTAAAAAATAAGTCATTGATTTACATTTGATCAAGCAATTAATGAAAATGATTGTTTAGACACTGTAGGGTGGTGAAATTTGGCAGACACACCTCCTCGTCTCGGTGGCGAAGATTTGGGAAATACCTTAACAGGGAAATAACTGCTTCGTGGAGGTTCGAATCCTTCCCCTACAGCAAACCTTATTCAACAGGTTTATAATTGGTTAGTTTAGATAAGCTCCTGCCCATCAGGAGCTTATTTATTTTGGTGGGGTTTGAGGTTTCAAGTATCTTCTTAAAATTTAATTTGGATTTTTATAGAAATAAGATTTGCGGTCTAGTATTTTGGTGCATTTCTCAATAAAATAGGTATATGAATTAAATTTATAATAATCAGGTAAGTTCGTATTGTAATTTCTTAAATCTGGGAACTATTTTTAAAAAATTAAAAATTTAACTTTTTTAAATCTTGTATTCCTCACCTCTATAAATGCGTTATTCACTTAATTCACACGATATTTTTTTAATATTTCAAAAATTAATTGCAGATTTAGCAGATTTCGATTTATTTAATATTTTTAATCATCTATCTAAAATTCGCTATTGCTTCAATTGCTTTGAAGTGTAGAAAAACATGTTAAAAAAAGCATGAAGTATAGTTTGCGCATTTTATTTTTTTCTTTACTGGTATTATTAAGCCTGCCGTTTTTTCTCAAAGTATTACAGTTGAGAATAATTTCATGTTGGACCGTATGGCAGGGGAAGTTCGATTACAGTACCTATTAAATTAAATGGTGTTTTTAGTACAAATGAGAAATACGAAATCTATTTATCTGATGCCTTTGGAAATTTTACTTCAGCTACCAAAATAGGCGAGTTTAATGATTTTTATACCACTTTCGTAAATGGTACAATTCCTGCAAATGCTGTTGATGGTACTGGATATAAGATAGAAGTTAGAATAAAACTACTGGAGCTATTAAAGTAAGTACTCCTGCTTTTGAAATTAAAGGGGATGTGGCTGTGATTGCAGGAATTACTCACGCGACTTTAGCTAATCAAGAAAATGGCCAAGTTTTTTATAGTTGTGCGGCCATATGCCTGCTAATTTAAATTTTACCTTAAATGGAAGTGCTAGTGCTATAAATACTATTTCTATTAAAATGAAATTTCAGGAAACGTTTCAAATCAAGTTAAATCATCTGGTCAGGTAGTATTTACTATTTCGGGTGTAGAAAAAGTCATTATTCAATCACTATAAAAACTGAACTTAATGGCGTTTTTGGCACAAAAACGTTTTTCTTGTAAACAATCAAATTTTGGCTCCTTGGTCTGCAGATTATCAAGGTGTAATTTGCTTACCAGGTTATTTAGAGTATAAAATTCCTTATGAAGGTAATAATAGTATAGGACTAAATTTCCCTGTATCTGTTTATGTCATTGATTGGGGTGATAATACTCCTTTATTATTATTAAATTTTGAACAGTTTTAAATTATTAGGAGGTAGTATAAGACATTATTATACTGAATCATCTTGCGGCAAAACCATAACTACCATATAATCAAGTTTATTATAATTCTTTCGGCCCAAGTATATATAGCCAAAATCCATATTGTGAAAAAAGTACAGCAACTATTACAGTTGCTAGGGTTATGGAAAGACCAAAAAATGAATTTGCCATAAATGGAACAAAATGTATTAACTCTGAACTAACATTACAAAACCTTTCTATTCAAGGTGAAACAGGTACACAGGAAGTTGACGGATGTATAGATAATACTTTGAAATATACTTGGTATCTTGAAACAAGTCTTGATAATTGGGAAATTATTTCTGGGTTTTAGTGTATTAAAAAGTATTAGTCCTAAAATTATATTTACAAATCCCGGTAAATATAGAATTAAACTTTCTGCAGAATATGATCCTAACTTGCCCTGTTTACCAGATGATGTTATTCAAGAAATATGTATTGATAAAGCACCAGTAGCCGACTTCAAATTTCTTCAAGCAGGAACAGAACTAGAAACATTTAGTGCTTGCGGACCAGTAATGTTAATGTACGGGATAAGTCAGATGTTTTAAATATTTGTAAAGAACCTTTGTACAACTGGGTTTTAACTAATTTAACAACTAATGTGGTAGGTTTTACCCAAAAATGGTGCAAGTTTCCAAAATGGAACAACTGCTACGAGTAAAGAACCTAGTTTTTCCATTAACACCCCAGGCAATTATAGTCTTAAATTACAGATTATCAATGATTGTGCACTGACTGGTGTAACTGTGACTAAGAATTTCACTATTGGTGGCGGCCCCACTATTTCAGGCTTTAATTATGGTGCCAGTTATTGTGAAAGTCTGAATAAACAGATAAATTTTACTAGTCATATTTATAATACTAATTTTGACTCTGGTTCAACTCCCACATATAACTGGATTATTTCAGGTGGTTCATTTGAATTTGTTGAAGGAACAACAAGTAACTCTGCATTTCCAAAAATATTATTTAAATCTTATGGCACTTTTAATGTAAAAGTAGAGTATACCCTAGGTTGTGGCACAACAACCGAGTCTCGTGATATCACTTTTAATCAACCTTTAGTAACTAGCATTGCTGCCAATGCTAGCCCAACTAATATTAGTGTTTGTGCTAACTCAACAGTAAATCTAACTGGTGAAATTAGTGGCAGCAGGATATACTTATGTTTGGGAAAAATCTGCAAATGCAGGAGGTACACTAAACCCTGGTCCAATTAATCTGACCAATCCCGCCGCAACATATACCCCAATTTCATCAGACGCAGGTAAAACTATTACCTTCACCCTGAAAGTAAATTACCCTACTCCTATACCTGCGAGCTGTACTAACCCGGTCTCAAAAAGTATTAACGTAACATACCTAGCTGTAAACACTGCTCCAAACGCAACAAAAAAAATATGTACTAACACCAATGTGGCTTTTACACCTACAAGTGCAATCAGTAGTAGCCAGTTTATTTGGACAGTCACTAGTTCTGGACCAAATATTTCGGGATTTAATAATCAAACAACATTTACATCGAATGCAATTAATGATATTTTAATTAATAATGGCACTATTCCACAAACAGTTGTTTATGAGATTACACCTAGAAGTCCTCAAGGTTGCTCAGATACTCCATTTATCTTAACAGTAACAGTAGTTCCATCTATTTCAGATAATATCATATCAGCAAAACCAAACTATTTGTATTGGTCAAACACCAAGTTTAATAGTACAACAAAAGTGGTACAAATTTAGCAGGAGGAGATAATGGTAATTTTATTTACAAGTGGGAGCAACAAGCACAAGGTACAACGATTTGGACTACAGCGACTGGCACATCTAATTTAGCTACATATCAACCTTCTGCAATAACAACTACAACATCGTATCGTCGTTTAGTTTATTCACCAGATTTATTGACATGTACCAATACGAGTGCTTCTGTTACTATTACTGTAAATCCTTTGCCAGCGATTACATACGGAAGTATAAGTGATATTTGTAATACCTCAACTACATTCAATATTCCATTTTTCTCTACTCAAAATAGCCCTACTAAATATTCGATTTCTGCGGGTACTAGAGCCATGCCAGGATTTGTGAGTATTACTGATGTTGACTTCACTACATCACCAATTGTTGTTACAATACCTTCTGGTGTGGCACAAGGAACTTATGATTTTAACATTAAGGTTAAAAATTCTAATAATTGCGAGTCTGTTTTACAAACGCTTACATTAAATGTTTAAAGCACCTCCAACCGTCGCTAATGCAGGCTTAGATAAAGCTAATTGTCAAAGCGGCAACTTTACAATGGCAGCGAATGCGCCAAGTTCTGGGACCGGTAACTGGAGTATTATTGGGTCTCCTAATGGTGCAGTTATTACTTCTATCACCAATAGAACCACTACAGTTACAGGATTACAACTTGG
>WJBH02000288.1:0-20428 GCA_013167095.2 Daphnia sinensis | reverse complement strand
ACACATAGTGTATTCAATCTATATACAGTATAGTGCATTTATATACACATCGTGTATTCAATCTGTATACAGTATAGTGCATTCATATACACATAGTGTATTTAATCTGTATACAGTATAGTGCATTCATATACACATAGTGTATTCAATCTGTATACAGTATCATACCATGAGTTTTATATGTGTACAGGCTATATCTATATACCTTCATGCAAAAAGGTTCAAAACCAATATCTATACTTCTACATGTATATAGTATAGTGCATTCATATACAGATAGTGTATTCAATCTGTATACAGTATAGTGCATTCATATACACATAGTGTATTCAATCTGTATACAGTATAGTGCATTCATATACACATAGTGTATTCAATCTATATACAGGACAGTGCATTTATATACACATCGTGTATTCAATCTGTATACAGTATAGTGCATTCATATACACATAGTGTATTCAATCTGTATACAGTATAGTGCATTCATATACACATAGTGTATTGAATCTGTATACAGTATAGTGCATTCATATACACATAGTGTATTCAATCTGTATACAGTATAGGTCATTGATATACACATAGTGTATTCAATCTGTATACAGTATCATACCATGAGTTTTATATGTGTACAGGCTATATCTATATACCTTCATGCAAACAGGTTCAAAACCAATATCTATACTTCTACATGTATACAGTATAGTGCATTCATATACAGATAGTGTATTCAATCTGTATACAGTATAGTGCATTCATATACACATGTGTATTCAATCTGTATACAGTATAGTGTATTCATATACACATGTGTATTCAATCTGTATACAGTATAGTGCATTCATATACACATAGTGTATTCAATCTGTATACAGTATAGTGCATTCATATACACATGTGTATTCAATCTGTATACAGTATAGTGTATTCATATACACATGTGTATTCAATCTGTATACAGTATAGTGCATTCATATACACATAGTGTATTCAATCTGTATACAGTATAGTGCATTCATATACACATAGTGTATTCAATCTGTATACAGTATAGTGCATTCATATACACATAGTGTATTCAATCTGTATACAGTATCATACCATGAGTTTTATATGTGTACAGGCTATATCTATATACCTTCATGCAAACAGGTTCAAAACCAATATCTATACTTCTACATGTATACAGTATAGTGCATTCATATACACATAGTGTATTCAATCTGTATACAGTATAGTGCATTCATATACAGATAGTGTATTCAATCTGTATACAGTATAGTGCATTCATATACAGATAGTGTATTCAATCTGTATACAGTATAGTGCATTCATATACACATAGTGTATTCAATATGTATACAGTATCATACCATGAGTTTTATATGTGTACAGGCTATATCTATATACCTTCATGCAAACAGGTTCAAAACCAATATCTATACTTCTACATGTATATAGTATAGTGCATTCATATACAGATAGTGTATTCAATCTGTATACAGTATAGTGCATTCATATACACATAGTGTATTCAATCTGTATACAGTATAGTGCATTCATATACACATAGTGTATTCAATCTATATACAGTATAGTGCATTTATATACACATTGTGTATTGAATCTGTATACAGTATAGTGCATTCATATACACATAGTGTATTGAATCTGTATACAGTATAGTGCATTCATATACACATAGTGTATTCAATCTGTATACGGTATAGGTCATTGATATACACATAGTGTATTCAATCTGTATACAGTATCATACCATGAGTTTTATATGTGTACAGGCTACATCTATATACCTTCATGCAAACAGGTTCAAAACCAATATCTATACTTCTACATGTATACAGTATAGTGCATTCATATACAGATAGTGTATTCAATCTGTATACAGTATAGTGCATTCATATACACATAGTGTATTCAATCTGTATACAGTATAGTGCATTCATATACAGATAGTGTATTCAATCTGTATACAGTATAGTGCATTCATATACACATAGTGTATTCAATCTGTATACAGTATAGTGTATTCATATACAGATAGTGTATTCAATCTGTATACAGTATAGTGCATTCATATACACATAGTGTATTCAATCTGTATACAGTATAGTGCATTCATATACACATAGTGTATTCAATCTGTATACAGTATAGTGAATTCATATACACATAGTGTATTCAATCTGTATACAGTATAGTGCATTCATATACACATAGTGTATTCAATCTATATACAGTATAGTGCATTTATATACACATTGTGTATTCAATCTGTATACAGTATAGTGCATTCATATACACATAGTGTATTCAATCTGTATACGGTATAGGTCATTGATATACACATAGTGTATTCAATCTGTATACAGTATCATACCATGAGTTTTATATGTGTACAGGCTATATCTGTATACCTTCATGCAAACAGGTTCAAAACCAATATCTATACTTCTACATGTATACAGTATAGTGCATTCATATACAGATAGTGTATTCAATCTGTATACAGTATAGTGCATTCATATACACATAGTGTATTCAATCTGTATACAGTATAGTGTATTCATATACAGATAGTGTATTCAATCTGTATACAGTATAGTGCATTCATATACACATAGTGTATTCAATCTGTATACAGTATAGTGCATTCATATACACATAGTGTATTCAATCTGTATACAGTATCATACCATGAGTTTTATATGTGTACAGGCTATATCTATATACCTTCATGCAAACAGGTTCAAAACCAATATCTATACTTCTACATGTATATAGTATAGTGCATTCATATACAGATAGTGTATTCAATCTGTATACAGTATATTGCATTCATATACACATAGTGTATTCAATCTGTATACAGTATAGTGCATTCATATACACATAGTGTATTCAATCTATATACAGTATAGTGCATTTATATACACATCATGTATTCAATCTGTATACAGTATAGTGCATTCATATACACATAGTGTATTCAATCTGTATACAGTATAGTGCATTCATATACACATAGTGTATTGAATCTGTATACAGTATAGTGCATTCATATACACATAGTGTATTCAATCTGTATACAGTATAGGTTCTTGATATACACATAGTGTATTCAATCTGTATACAGTATCATACCATGAGTTTTATATGTGTACAGGCTATATCTATATACCTTCATGCAAACAGGTTCAAAACCAATATCTATACTTCTACATGTATACAGTATAGTGTATTCAATCTGTATACAATATAGTGCATTCATATACACATAGTGTATTCAATCTGTATACAGTATAGTGTATTCATATACAGATAGTGTATTCAATCTGTATACAGTATAGTGCATTCATATACACATAGTGTATTCAATCTGTATACAGTATAGTGCATTCATATACACATAGTGTATTCAATCTGTATACAGTATCATACCATGAGTTTTATATGTGTACAGGCTATATCTATATACCTTCATGCAAACAGGTTCAAAACCAATATCTATACTTCTACATGTATACAGTATAGTGCATTCATATGCACATAGTGTATTCAATCTGTATACAGTATAGTGCATTCATATACACATAGTGTATTCAATCTGTATACAGTATAGTGCATTCATATACAGATAGTGTATTCAATCTGTATACAGTATAGTGCATTCATATACACATAGTGTATTCAATCTGTATACAGTATCATACCATGAGTTTTATATGTGTACAGGCTATATCTATATACCTTCATGCAAACAGGTTCAAAACCAATATCTATACTTCTACATGTATACAGTATAGTGCATTCATATACAGATAGTGTATTCAATCTGTATACAGTATAGTGCATTCATATACACATAGTGTATTCAATCTGTATACAGTATAGTGCATTCATATACAGATAGTGTATTCAATCTGTATACAGTATAGTGCATTCATATACAGATAGTGTATTCAATCTGTATACAGTATAGTGCATTCATATACACATAGTGTATTCAATCTGTATACAGTATAGTGCATTCATATACACATAGTGTATTCAATCTGTATACAGTATAGTGCATTCATATACACATAGTGTATTCAATCTGTATACAGTATCGTACCATGAGTTTTATATGTGTACAGGCTACATCTATATACCTTCATGCAAACAGGTTCAAAACCAATATCTATACTTCTACATGTATACAGTATAGTGCATTCATATACAGATAGTGTATTCAATCTGTATACAGTGTAGTACATTCATATACACATAGTGTATTCAATCTGTATACAGTATAGTGCATTCATATACACATAGTGTATTCAATCTATATACAGTATAGTGCATTTATATACACAATTACACATCGTGTATTCAATCTGTATACAGTATAGTGCATTCATATACACATAGTGTATTCAATCTGTATACAGTATAGTGCATTCATATACACATAGTGTATTCAATCTGTACACAGTATAGTGCATTCATATACACATAGTGTATTCAATCTGTATACAGTATAGTGCATTGATATACACATAGTGTATTCAATCTGTATACAGTATCATACCATGAGTTTTATATGTGTACAGGCTATATCTATATACCTTCATGCAAACAGGTACAAAACCAATATCTATACTTCTACATGTATACAGTATAGTGCATTCATATACAGATAGTGTATTCAATCTGTATACAGTATAGTGCATTCATATACACATAGTGTATTCAATCTGTATACAGTATAGTGCATTCATATACAGATAGTGTATTCAATCTGTATACAGTATAGTGCATTCATATACAGATAGTGTATTCAATCTGTATACAGTATAGTGCATTCATATACACATAGTGTATTCAATCTGTATACAGTATAGTGTATTCATATACAGATAGTGTATTCAATCTGTATACAGTATAGTGCATTCATATACACATAGTGTATTCAATCTATATACAGTATAGTGCATTTATATACACATCGTGTATTCAATCTGTATACAGTATAGCGCATTCATATACACATAGTGTATTCAATCTGTATACAGTATAGTGCATTCATATACACATAGTGTATTCAATCTGTATACAGTATAGTGCATTGATATACACATAGTGTATTCAATCTGAATACAGTATCATACCATGAGTTTTATATGTGTACAGGCTATATCTATATACCTTCATGCAAACAGGTTCAAAACCAATATCTATACTCCTACATGTATACAGTATAGTGCATTCATATACAGATAGTGTATTCAATCTGTATACAGTATAGTGCATTCATATACACATAGTGTATTCAATCTGTATACAGTATAGTGCATTCATAGACAGATAGTGTATTCAATCTGTATACAGTATAGTGCATTCATATACAGATAGTGTATTCAATCTGTATACAGTATAGTGCATTCATATACACATAGTGTATTCAATCTGTATACAGTATCATACCATGAGTTTTATATGTGTACAGGCTATATCTATATACCTTCATGCAAACAGGTTCAAAACCAATATCTATACTTCTACATGTATATAGTATAGTGCATTCATATACAGATAGTGTATTCAATCTGTATACAGTATAGTGCATTCATATACAGATAGTGTATTCAATCTGTATACAGTATAGTGCATTCATATACACATAGTGTATTCAATCTGTATACAGTATAGTGCATTCATATACAGATAGTGTATTCAATCTGTATACAGTATAGTGCATTCATATACACATAGTGTATTCAATCTGTATACAGTATCATACCATGAGTTTTATATGTGTACAGGCTATATCTATATACCTTCATGCAAACAGGTTCAAAACCAATATCTATACTTCTACATGTATACAGTATAGTGCATTCATATACAGATAGTGTATTCAATCTGTATACAGTGTAGTACATTCATATACACATAGTGTATTCAATCTGTATACAGTATAGTGCATTCATATACACATAGTGTATTCAATCTATATACAGTATAGTGCATTTATATACACATCGTGTATTCAATCTGTATACAGTATAGTGCATTCATATACACATAGTGTATTCAATCTGTATACAGTATAGTGCATTCATATACACATAGTGTATTCAATCTGTACACAGTATAGTGCATTCATATACACATAGTGTATTCAATCTGTATACAGTATAGTGCATTGATATACACATAGTGTATTCAATCTGTATACAGTATCATACCATGAGTTTTATATGTGTACAGGCTATATCTATATACCTTCATGCAAACAGGTACAAAACCAATATCTATACTTCTACATGTATACAGTATAGTGCATTCATATACAGATAGTGTATTCAATCTGTATACAGTATAGTGCATTCATATACACATAGTGTATTCAATCTGTATACAGTATAGTGCATTCATATACAGATAGTGTATTCAATCTGTATACAGTATAGTGCATTCATATACAGATAGTGTATTCAATCTGTATACAGTATAGTGCATTCATATACACATAGTGTATTCAATCTGTATACAGTATCATACCATGAGTTTTATATGTGTACAGGCTATATCTATATACCTTCATGCAAACAGGTTCAAAACCAATATCTATACTTCTACATGTATATAGTATAGTGCATTCTTATACAGATAGTGTATTCAATCTGTATACAGTATAGTGCATTCATATACACATAGTGTATTCAATCTGTATACAGTATAGTGCATTCATATACACATAGTGTATTCAATCTGTATACAGTATCATATAATGAGTTTTACATGTGTGCAGGCTATATCTATATACCTTCATGCAAACAGGTTCAAAACCAATATCTATACTTCTACATGTATACAGTATAGTGCATTCATATACAGATAGTGTATTTAATCTGTATACAGTATAGTGCATTCATATACACATAGTGTATTCAATCTGTATACAGTATAGTGCATTCATATACACATAGTGTATTCAATCTGTATACAGTATAGTGCATTCATATACAGATAGTGTATTCAATCTGTATACAGTATAGTGCATTCATATACACATAGTGTATTCAATCTGTATACAGTATAGGTCATTGATATACACATAGTGTATTCAATCTGTATACAGTATCATACCATGAGTTTTATATGTGTACAGGCTATATCTATATACCTTCATGCAAACAGGTTCAAAACCAATATCTATACTTCTACATGTATACAGTATAGTGCATTCATATACAGATAGTGTATTCAATCTGTATACAGTATAGTGCATTCATATACACATAGTGTATTCAATCTGTATACAGTATAGTGTATTCATATACAGATAGTGTATTCAATCTGTATACAGTATAGTGCATTCATATACACATAGTTTATTCAATCTGTATACAGTATAGTGCATTCATATACACATAGTGTATTCAATCTGTATACAGTATAGTGCATTCATATACACATAGTGTATTCAATCTGTATACAGTATCATACCATGAGTTTTATATGTGTACAGGCTATATCTATATTCCTTCATGCAAACAGGTTCAAAACCAATATCTATACTTCTACATGTATACAGTATAGTGCATTCATATACACATAGTGTATTCAATCTGTATAAAGTATAGTGGATTCATATACACATAGTGTATTCAATCTGTATACAGTATAGTGCATTCATATACAGATAGTGTATTCAATCTGTATACAGTATAGTGCATTCATATACAGATAGTGTATTCAATCTGTATACAGTATAGTGCATTCATATACACATAGTGTATTCAATCTGTATGCAGTATCATACCATGAGTTTTATATGTGTACAGGCTATATCTATATACCTTCATGCAAACAGGTTCAAAACCAATATCTATACTTCTACATGTATACAGTATAGTGCATTCATATACAGATAGTGTATTCAATCTGTATACAGTATAGTGCATTCATATACACATAGTGTATTCAATCTGTATACAGTATAGTGCATTCATATACACATAGTGTATTCAATCTATATACAGTATAGTGCATTTATATACACATCGTGTATTCAATCTGTATACAGTATAGTGCATTCATATACAGATAGTGTATTCAATCTGTATACAGTATAGTGCATTCATATACACATAGTGTATTCAATCTGTATAGAGTATCATACCATGAGTTTTATATGTGTATAGGCTATATCTATATACCTTCATGCAAACAGGTTCAAAACCAATATCTATACTTCTACATGTATACAGTATAGTGCATTCATATGCAGATAGTGTATTCAATCTGTATACAGTATAGTGCATTCATATACACATAGTGTATTCAATCTGTATACAGTATAGTGCATTCATATACACATAGTGTATTCAATCTGTATACAGTATAGTGCATTCATATACAGATAGTGTATTCAATCTGTATACAGTATAGTGCATTCATATACACATAGTGTATTCAATCTGTATACAGTATAGTGTATTCATATACAGATAGTGTATTCAATCTGTATACAGTATAGTGCATTCATATACACATAGTGTATTCAATCTGTATACAGTATAGTGCATTCATATACACATAGTGTATTCAATCTGTATACAGTATAGTGCATTCATATACACATAGTGTATTCAATCTGTATACAGTATCATACCATGAGTTTTATATGTGTACAGGCTATATCTATATTCCTTCATGCAAACAGGTTCAAAACCAATATCTATACTTCTACATGTATACAGTATAGTGCATTCATATACACATAGTGTATTCAATCTGTATAAAGTATAGTGGATTCATATACACATAGTGTATTCAATCTGTATACAGTATAGTGCATTCATATACAGATAGTGTATTCAATCTGTATACAGTATAGTGCATTCATATACAGATAGTGTATTCAATCTGTATACAGTATAGTGCATTCATATACACATAGTGTATTCAATCTGTATACAGTATCATACCATGAGTTTTATATGTGTACAGGCTATATCTATATACCTTCATGCAAACAGGTTCAAAACCAATATCTATACTTCTACATGTATACAGTATAGTGCATTCATATACAGATAGTGTATTCAATCTGTATACAGTATAGTGCATTCATATACACATAGTGTATTCAATCTGTATACAGTATAGTGCATTCATATACACATAGTGTATTCAATCTATATACAGTATAGTGCATTTATATACACATCGTGTATTCAATCTGTATACAGTATAGTGCATTCATATACAGATAGTGTATTCAATCTGTATACAGTATAGTGCATTCATATACACATAGTGTATTCAATCTGTATAGAGTATCATACCATGAGTTTATATGTGTATAGGCCATATCTATATACCTTCATGCAAACAGGTTCAAAACCAATATCTATACTTCACATGTATACAGTATAGTGCATTCATATGCAGATAGTGTATTCAATCTGTATACAGTATAGTGCATTCATATACACATAGTGTATTCAATCTGTATACAGTATAGTGCATTCATATACACATAGTGTATTCAATCTGTATACAGTATAGTGCATTCATATACACATAGTGTTTTCAATCAGTATACAGTATAGTGCATTCATACACACATAGTGTATTCAATCTGTATACAGTATCATACCATGAGTTTTATATGTGTATAGGCTATATCTATATACCTTCATGCAAACAGGTTCAAAACCAATATCTATACTTCTACATGTATACAGTATAGTGCATTCATATACAGATAGTGTATTCAATCTGTATACAGTATAGTGCATTCATATACACATAGTGTATTCAATCTGTATACAGTATAGTGCATTCATATACACATAGTGTATTCAATCTGTATACAGTATAGTGCATTCATATACACAGTGTATTCAATCTGTATACAGTATAGTGCATTCATATACACATAGTGTATTCAATCAGTATACAGTATAGTGCATTCATATACACATAGTGTATTCAATCTGTATACATAATAGTGCATTCATATACACATAGTGTATCAATCTGTATACAGTATAGTGCAATCATATACACATAGTGTATTCAATCTGTATACAGTATAGTGCATTCATATACACGTAGTGTATTCAATCTGTATACAGTATAGTGCATTCATATACACATAGTGTATTCAATCTGTATACAGTATAGTGCATTCATACACACATAGTGTATTCAATCTGTATACAGTATCATACCATGAGTTTTATATGTGTACAGGCTATATCTATATACCTTCATGCAAACAGGTTCAAAACCAATATCTATACTTCTACATGTATACAGTATAGTGCATTCATATACAGATAGTGTATTCAATCTGTATACAGTATAGTGCATTCATATACACATGGTGTATTCAATCTGTATACAGTATCATATCATGAGTTTTACATGTGTGCAGGCTATATCTATATACCTTCATGCAAACAGGTCAAAACAATATCTATATTCTACATGTATACAGTATAGTGCATTCATATACACATAGTGTATTCAATCTGTATACAGTATAGTGCATTCATATACACATAGTGTATTCAATCTGTATACAGTATAGTGCATTCATATACAGATAGTGTATTCAATCTGTATACAGTATAGTGCATTCATATACAGACAGTGTATTCAATCTGTATACAGTATAGTGCATTCATATACACATAGTGTATTCAATCTGTATGCAGTATCATACCATGAGTTTTATATGTGTACAGGCTATATCTATATACCTTCATGCAAACAGGTTCAAAACCAATATCTATACTTCTACATGTATACAGTATAGTGCATTCATATACAGATAGTGTATTCAATCTGTATACAGTATAGTGCATTCATATACACATAGTGTATTCAATCTGTATACAGTATAGTGCATTCATATACACATAGTGTATTCAATCTATATACAGTATAGTGCATTTATATACACATCGTGTATTCAATCTGTATACAGTATAGTGCATTCATATACAGATAGTGTATTCAATCTGTATACAGTATAGTGCATTCATATACACATAGTGTATTCAATCTGTATAGAGTATCATACCATGAGTTTTATATGTGTATAGGCTATATCTATATACCTTCATGCAAACAGGTTCAAAACCAATATCTATACTTCTACATGTATACAGTATAGTGCATTCATATGCAGATAGTGTATTCAATCTGTATACAGTATAGTGCATTCATATACACATAGTGTATTCAATCTGTATACAGTATAGTGCATTCATATACACATAGTGTATTCAATCTGTATACAGTATAGTGCATTCATATACACATAGTGTTTTCAATCAGTATACAGTATAGTGCATTCATACACACATAGTGTATTCAATCTGTATACAGTATCATACCATGAGTTTTATATGTGTATAGGCTATATCTATATACCTTCATGCAAACAGGTTCAAAACCAATATCTATACTTCTACATGTATACAGTATAGTGCATTCATATACAGATAGTGTATTCAATCTGTATACAGTATAGTGCATTCATATACACATAGTGTATTCAATCTGTATACAGTATAGTGCATTCATATACACATAGTGTATTCAATCTGTATACAGTATAGTGCATTCATATACACAGTGTATTCAATCTGTATACAGTATAGTGCATTCATATACACATAGTGTATTCAATCAGTATACAGTATAGTGCATTCATATACACATAGTGTATTCAATCTGTAACCAGTATAGTGCATTCATATACACATAGTGTATTCAATCTGTATACAGTATAGTGCAATCATATACACATAGTGTATTCAATCTGTATACAGTATAGTGCATTCATATACACGTAGTGTATTCAATCTGTATACAGTATAGTGCATTCATATACACATAGTGTATTCAATCTGTATACAGTATAGTGCATTCATACACATAGTGTATTCAATCTGTATACAGTATCATACCATGAGTTTTATATGTGTACAGGCTATATCTATATACCTTCATGCAAACAGGTTCAAAACCAATATCTATACTTCTACATGTATACAGTATAGTGCATTCATATACAGATAGTGTATTCAATCTGTATACAGTATAGTGCATTCATATACACATAGTGTATTCAATCTGTATACAGTATAGTGCATTCATATACACATAGTGTATTCAATCTATATACAGTATAGTGCATTTATATACACATCGTGTATTCAATCTGTATACAGTATAGTGCATTCATATACAGATAGTGTATTCAATCTGTATACAGTATAGTGCATTCATATACACATAGTGTATTCAATCTGTATAGAGTATCATACCATGAGTTTTATATGTGTATAGGCCATATCTATATACCTTCATGCAAACAGGTTCAAAACCAATATCTATACTTCTACATGTATACAGTATAGTGCATTCATATGCAGATAGTGTATTCAATCTGTATACAGTATAGTGCATTCATATACACATAGTGTATTCAATCTGTATACAGTATAGTGCATTCATATACACATAGTGTATTCAATCTGTATACAGTATAGTGCATTCATATACACATAGTGTTTTCAATCAGTATACAGTATAGTGCATTCATACACACATAGTGTATTCAATCTGTATACAGTATCATACCATGAGTTTTATATGTGTATAGGCTATATCTATATACCTTCATGCAAACAGGTTCAAAACCAATATCTATACTTCTACATGTATACAGTATAGTGCATTCATATACAGATAGTGTATTCAATCTGTATACAGTATAGTGCATTCATATACACATAGTGTATTCAATCTGTATACAGTATAGTGCATTCATATACACATAGTGTATTCAATCTGTATACAGTATAGTGCATTCATATACACAGTGTATTCAATCTGTATACAGTATAGTGCATTCATATACACATAGTGTATTCAATCAGTATACAGTATAGTGCATTCATATACACATAGTGTATTCAATCTGTATACATAATAGTGCATTCATATACACATAGTGTATTCAATCTGTATACAGTATAGTGCAATCATATACACATAGTGTATTCAATCTGTATACAGTATAGTGCATTCATATACACGTAGTGTATTCAATCTGTATACAGTATAGTGCATTCATATACACATAGTGTATTCAATCTGTATACAGTATAGTGCATTCATACACACATAGTGTATTCAATCTGTATACAGTATCATACCATGAGTTTTATATGTGTACAGGCTATATCTATATACCTTCATGCAAACAGGTTCAAAACCAATATCTATACTTCTACATGTATACAGTATAGTGCATTCATATACAGATAGTGTATTCAATCTGTATACAGTATAGTGCATTCATATACACATGGTGTATTCAATCTGTATACAGTATCATATCATGAGTTTTACATGTGTGCAGGCTATATCTATATACCTTCATGCAAACAGGTTCAAAACCAATATCTATACTTCTACATGTATACAGTATAGTGCATTCATATACACATAGTGTATTCAATCTGTATACAGTATAGTGCATTCATATACACATAGTGTATTCAATCTGTATACAGTATAGTGCATTCATATACAGATAGTGTATTCAATCTGTATACAGTATAGTGCATTCATATACAGACAGTGTATTCAATCTGTATACAGTATAGTGCATTCATATACACATAGTGTATTCAATCTGTATGCAGTATCATACCATGAGTTTTATATGTGTACAGGCTATATCTATATACCTTCATGCAAACAGGTTCAAAACCAATATCTATACTTCTACATGTATACAGTATAGTGCATTCATATACAGATAGTGTATTCAATCTGTATACAGTATAGTGCATTCATATACACATAGTGTATTCAATCTGTATACAGTATAGTGCATTCATATACACATAGTGTATTCAATCTATATACAGTATAGTGCATTTATATACACATCGTGTATTCAATCTGTATACAGTATAGTGCATTCATATACAGATAGTGTATTCAATCTGTATACAGTATAGTGCATTCATATACACATAGTGTATTCAATCTGTATAGAGTATCATACCATGAGTTTTATATGTGTATAGGCTATATCTATATACCTTCATGCAAACAGGTTCAAAACCAATATCTATACTTCTACATGTATACAGTATAGTGCATTCACATGTTCATATGCAGATAGTGTATCCAATCAGTGCAACATATAGTGTATTCATATATCAATCAAGTGTATTCAATCTGTAGTAGAGGCATTCATATACACATAGTGTATTCAATCTGTATACAGTATAGTGCATTCATATACACATAGTGTTTTCAATCAGTATACAGTATAGTGCATTCATACACACATAGTGTATTCAATCTGTATACAGTATCATACCATGAGTTTTATATGTGTATAGGCTATATCTATATACCTTCATGCAAACAGGTTCAAAACCAATATCTATACTTCTACATGTATACAGTATAGTGCATTCATATACAGATAGTGTATTCAATCTGTATACAGTATAGTGCATTCATATACACATAGTGTATTCAATCTGTATACAGTATAGTGCATTCTATACACATAGTGTATTCAATCTGTATACAGTATAGTGCATTCATATACACAGTGTATTCAATCTGTATACAGTATAGTGCATTCATATACACATAGTGTATTCAATCAGTATACAGTATAGTGCATTCATATACACATAGTGTATTCAATCTGTAACCAGTATAGTGCATTCATATACACATAGTGTATTCAATCTGTATACAGTATAGTGCAATCATATACACATAGTGTATTCAATCTGTATACAGTATAGTGCATTCATATACACGTAGTGTATTCAATCTGTATACAGTATAGTGCATTCATATACACATAGTGTATTCAATCTGTATACAGTATAGTGCATTCATACACACATAGTGTATTCAATCTGTATACAGTATCATACCATGAGTTTTATATGTGTACAGGCATATCTATATACCTTCATGCAAACAGGTTCAAAACCAATATCTATACTTCTACATGTATACAGTATAGTGCATTCATATACAGATAGTGTATTCAATCTGTATACAGTATAGTGCATTCATATACACATGGTGTATTCAATCTGTATACAGTATAGTGCATTCATATACACATAGTGTATTCAATCTGTATACAGTATAGTGCATTCATATACACATAGTGTATTCAATCTGTATACAGTATAGTGCATTCATATACACATAGTGTATTCAATCTGTATACAGTATAGTGCATTCATATACACATAGTGTATTCAATCTGTATACAGTATAGTGCATTCATATACAGATAGTGTATTCAATCTGCATACAGTATAGTGCATTCATATACACAGTGTATTCAATCTGTATACAGTATAGTGCATTCATATACACATAGTGTATTCAATATGTATACAGTATAGTGCATTCATATACACATAGTGTATTCAATCTGCATACAGTATAGTGCATTCATATACACATAGTGTATTTTAGTCTGTATACAGTATAGTGCATTCATATACACATAGTGTATTCAATCTGTATACAGTATAGTGCATTCATATACAGATAGTGTATTCAATCTGCATACAGTATAGTGCATTCATATACACATAGTGTATTCAATCTGTATACAGTATAGTGCATTCATATACACATAGTGTATTCAATCTGTATACAGTATAGTGCATTCATATACACATAGTGTATTCAATCTGTATAAAGTATACTGCATTCATACACACATAGTGTATTCAATCTGTATACAGTATCATACCATGAGTTTTATATGTGTACAGGCTATATCTATATACCTTCATGCAAACAGGTTCAAAACCAATATCTATACTTCTACATGTATACAGTATGTTGCATTCATATACAGATAGTGTATTCAATCTGTATACAGTATAGTGCATTCATATACACATAGTGTATTCAATCTGTATACAGTATAGTGCATTCATATACACATAGTGTATTCAATCTGTATACAGTATAGTGAATTCATATACACATAGTGTATTCAATCTGTATACAGTATCTTACCATGAGTTTTATATGTGTACAGGCTATATATATATACCTTCATGCAAACAGGTTCAAAACCAATATCTATACTTCTACATGTATACAGCATAGTGCATTCATATACACATAGTGTATTCAATCTGTATACAGTATCATACCATGAGTTTTATATGTGTACAGGCTATATCTATATACCTTCATGCAAACAGGTTCAAAACCAATATCTATACTTCTACATGTATACAGTATAGTGCATTCATATACACATAGTGTATTCAATCTGTATATAGTATAGTGCATTCATATACACATAGTGTATTCAATCTGTATACAGTATAGTGCATTCATATACACATAGTGTATTCAATCTGTATACAGTATAGTGCATTCATATACACATAGTGTATTCAATCTGTATACAGTATAGTGCATTCATACACACATAGTGTATTCAATCTGTATACAGTATCATACCATGAGTTTATATGTGTACAGGCTATATATCTTATACCTTCATGCAAACAGGTTCAAAACCAATATCTATACTTCTACATGTATACAGTATGGTGCATTCATATACAGATAGTGTATTCAATCTGTATACAGTATAGTGCATTCATATACACATAGTGTATTCAATCTGCATACAGTATAGTGCATTCATATACACATAGTGTATTCAATCTGTATACAGTATAGTGCATTCATACACACATAGTGTATTCAATCTGTATACAGTATCATACCATGAGTTTTATATGTGTACAGGCTATATCTATATACCTTCATGCAAACAGGTTCAAAACCAATATCTATACTTCTACATGTATACAGTATGGTGCATTCATATACAGATAGTGTATTCAATCTGTATACAGTATAGTGCATTCATATACACATAGTGTATTCAATCTGCATACAGTATAGTGCATTCATATACACATAGTGTATTCAATCTGTATACAGTATAGTGCATTCATATACACATAGTGTATTCAATCTGTATACAGTATCATACCATGAGTTTTATATGTGTACAGGCTATATCTATATACCTTCATGCAAACAGGTTCAAAACCAATATCTATACTTCTACATGTGTACAGTATAGTGCATTCAATACACATAGTGTATATCAATCTGTATACAGTATAGTGCATTCATATACACATAGTGTATTAATCTGTATACAGTATAGTGCATTCATATACACATAGTGTATTCAATCTGTATACAGTATCATACCATGAGTTTTATATGTGTACAGGCTATATCTATATACCTTCATGCAAACAGGTTCAAAACCAATATCTATAATTCTACATGTGTACAGTATAGTGCATTCATATACACATAGTGTATTCAATCTGTATACAGTATAGTGCATTCATATACACATAGTGTATTCAATCTGTATACAGTATAGTTCATTCATTTACACATAGTGTATTCAATCTGTATACAGTATAGTGCATTCATACACACATAGTGTATTCAATCTGTATACAGTATCACACGATGAGTTTTATATGTGTACAGGCTATATATATATACCTTCATGCAAACAGGTTCAAAACCAATATCTATATTTCTACATTTATACAGTATAGTGCATTCATATACACATAGTGTATTCAATCTGTATACAGTATAGTGCATTCATATACACATAGTGTATTCAATCTGTATACAGTATAGTGCATTCATATACACATAGTTTATTCAATCTGTATACAGTATAGTGCATTCATATACACATAGTGTATTCAATCTATATACAGTATAGTGCATTCATATTTACATAGTGTATTCAATCTGTATAAGTATAGTGCATTCATATACACATAGTGTATTCAATCTGTATACAGTATCATACCATGAGTTTTATATGTGTACAGGCTATATCTATATACCTTCATGCAAACAGGTTCAAAACCAATATCTATACTTCTACATGTATACAGTATAGTGCATTCGTATACAGATAGTGTATTCAATCTGTATACAGTATAGTGCATTCATATACACATAGTGTATTCAATCTGTATACAGTATAGTGCATTCATAAACAGATAGTGTATTCAATCTGTATACAGTATAGTGCATTCATATACACGTAGTGTATTCAATCTGTATACAGTATCATACCATGAGTTTTATAGGTGTTCAGGCTATATCTATATACTTTTATGCAAACAGGTTCAAAACCAATATCTATACTTCTACATGTATACAGTATAGTGTATTCATATACAGAAAGTGTATTCAATCTGCATACAGTATAGTGCATTCATATACACATAGTGTATTCAATCTGTATACAGTATAGTGCATTCATATACATATAGTGTATTCAATCCTAATACAGTATAGTGCATTCATATACAGATAGTGTATTCAATCTGCATACAGTATAGTGCATTCATATACACATAGTGTATTCAATCTGTATACAGTATAGTGCATTCATATACACATAGTGTGTTCAATCTGTATACAGTATAGTGCATTCATATACACAAAGTGTATTCAATCTGTATACAGTATCATACCATGAGTTTTATATGTGTACAGGCTATATCTATATACCTTCATGCAAACAGGTTCAAACCAAACCAATATCTATACTTCTACATGTATACAGTATAGTGCATTCCTTATATACATAGTGTATTCAATCTGTATACAGTATAGTGCATTCATATACACATAGTGTATTCAATCTGTATACAGTATCATACCATGAGTTTTATATGTGTACAGGCTATATCTATATACCTTCATGCAAACAGGTTCAAAACCAATATCTATACTTCTACATGTATACAGTATAGTGCATTCATATACAGATAGTGTATTCAATCTGTATACAGTATAGTGCATTCATATACACATAGTGTATTCAATCTGTATACAGTATACTGCATTCATATACACATAGTGTATTCAATCTGTATACAGTATAGTGCATTCATATACACAGTGTATTCAATCTTTATACAGTATAGTGCATTCATATACACATAGTGTATTCAATCTGTATACAGTATAGTGCATTCATATACACAGTGTATTCAATCTTTATACAGTATAGTGCATTCATATACACATAGTGTATTCAATCTGTATACAGTATAGTGCATTCATATACACATAGTGTATTCAATCTGTATACAGTATAGTGCATTCATATACAGATAGTGTATTCAATCTGCATACAGTATAGTGCATTCATATACACATAGTGTATTCAATCTGTATACAGTATAGTGCATTCATATACACAGTGTATTCAATCTTTATACAGTATAGTGCATTCATATACACATAGTGTATTCAATCTGTATACAGGATAGTGCATTTATATACAGATAGTGTATTCAATCTGCATACAGTATAGTGCATTCATACACACATAGTGTATTCAATCTGTATACAGTATCATACCATGAGTTTTATATGTGTACAGGCTATATCTATATACCTTCATGCAAACAGGTTCAAAACCAATATCTACACTTCTACATGTATACAGTATAGTGCATTCATATACAGATAGTGTATTCAATCTGTATACAGTATAGTGCATTCATATACACATAGTGTATTCAATCTGTATACTGTATAGTGCATTCATATACACATAGTGTATTCAATCTGTATACAGTATAGTGCATTCATATACACAGTGTATTCAATCTGTATACAGTATAGTGCATTCATATACACAAAGTGTATTCAATCTGTATACAGTATCATACCATGAGTTTTATATGTGTACAGGCTATATCTATATACCTTCATGCAAACAGGTTCAATCCAAACCAATATCTATACTTCTACATGTATACAGTATAGTGCATTCCTTATATACATAGTGTATTCAATCTGTGTACAGTATAGTTCATTCATATACACATAGTGTATTCAATCTGTATACAGTATAGTGCATTCATATACACATAGTGTATTCAATCTGTATACAGTATAGTGCATTCATACACACATAGTGTATTCAATCTGTATACAGTATCATACCATGAGTTTTATATGTGTACAGGCTATATCTATATACCTTCATGCAAACAGGATCAAAACCAATATCTATACTTCTACATGTATACAGTATAGTGCATTCATATACAGATAGTGTATTCAATCTGTATACAGTATAGTGCATTCATATACACATAGTGTATTCAATCTGTATACAGTATACTGCATTCATATACACATAGTGTATTCAATCTGTATACAGTATAGTGCATTCATATACACAGTGTATTCAATCTTTATACAGTATAGTGCATTCATA
>WJBH02000287.1:0-20048 GCA_013167095.2 Daphnia sinensis | reverse complement strand
ACAATAGCGCTTCAATCTAAAATAGCCGCTCTCTCGACTTCTAAACTTGCATACGCCATCTCTAAAGCTTTTGCCATTCCTGCAATTTGGTATACCGATTCGGTACCTCCACGCATTCCTTTTTCTTGTTCACCACCTAAAAGCAAGGGCTGTAATCCAGAATTTTTACGGATGAAAGCAAATCCAATTCCTTTTGGACCATGAAACTTATGAGCACTGGCAGAAATAAAATCAATAGGCAAAGCTTTTAAATCAATTTCCGTCTTACCACAGATTGAACGGTATCCGAATGAAAAAGAGCATTGTGTTCTTTGGCAGATAGTCACAACTCGTTCTAGATCCAACACCACTCCTACTTCATTATTCACATGCATCAAACTCACTAAAGTTTTAACCTCTTGCGAAAGCAATTCAGCTAAATGCGTCATGTCAATACTACCATCCGATTTTATGTTTACAAAATCAACTTGGATGCCAAATTCATTTTGCAAAGCCAAAACAGGATACAATACTGCATGATGTTCAATTTAGTTGTAATAATTCGCTTAACCTGTAAATCTCTTACAGCCGACGTAAAATCCAGTTGTTGGCTTCGGTTCCTGAAGATGTAAAAAGATCTCTGAACCTACCACATTAAGTTGTTTTGCAATTGACTTACGAGCAAGTTCCAAAAGCACTTTTGGCATTGCGCCCAAACTATGTGTTGAGGAAGGATTTCCGTAATCTTCAGTCATTAATCTTGTAATCTCTTGGATTACTTCGGGCGAATTGCAGTGGTTGATGCGTTGTCTAAATATACTTTCTTTCATGAAGGCAAATTTATAAAATATCTTTATAAATAGTACGAAGGCAATCATTAAATATCGATTTTTTGACTAATTTTGAACCAAATTTTTGAATAATGAAAAAATATGGTCTGGGATTTTAATCGCTCTTCTGTTCAGTAATTGCAGCGATGGTGATTTATCTCAAGAGGTAATTAGTTTTGATTCTGTTGCGACTCAGAGTTGTACAAATAATGGAATTTATACAAAATAAAAGGACAAGAGGCTTTATTGATTCAAATTCCATCTCCTCTTTCACAATGAACCTACTGCGACAGGAAGCCCAACAATTATAGATATCAATACTACAAATCGTGTGGTATCCGCTTTTATAATGGTGCTATTTCTAGTACTATGTTTTGCGAACACAATTCCACCTTCTTCCCCAACAGTTAGTGACGAATGGATTGCTACTGCAGGAAAAATACATATAACTACTACCGCTGTAAAAAACTACCATGCTAGTACAGGGCGAACATCAATTACTGGTTACAACCATAATATAGTATTTAAAAACATCACATTTGCTAAACAAAATGGAACACAAGTTTATGAAACTTTTGCCTTTGGAGATTATAGCCAGGTAATTAGTCCATTGACTTTAGGTTTCGATGAAACTTTAGAACAATGTACAACAACAAACAAATCTACAATTATAATAGCGGAGAAGCCATTACCCTTGATAATATAGACCCTAACTTGATTCAAAATCAAATTACTCCACTTAACAGTCCACGAACTGCACTTCTTGGAACCACAAACAACAAAACTAACCTATCGTTTATATACTAACGGAGTATTAACCCCAGCTATTTTTGTACACCCACTCTACCAACAGTTCCGGCTATTAGTCAAGAATGGATTGCAGAGGCTGGCGTTGCCAATGTGAAAGGAATAATAGAGGTGACAACTACCAATGTATTAAATTCTTTCACCCATCGTATCGTTTTAAAGAAAGCAACTCTTGTAAAAGGACGTAATAATTTTACCCTTGGCGACAGCCACCTATTAGGAGAATTAATTACCACCAATTAACACCTTTATATTCATCTAAAGTAACATAAAAAACGCCTGTATTTTAATCAAAAATACAGGCGTTTTTCATTAGTAATTGAAACTAAAAACCTTAGATTATTGTTTCGTATTTTGTTTTTATATACACCTCTGTGCACCCAAACCATATTTTGATAATTGGCATCTTGAACAAAATGTTATCATATCGCCCTAACAAAAACCAATTCTGCTTTCAAAACTCCTTCACCTACACCATGTATAAAAACGATTTTTGGTATTCTATTTCGAATAGCAAATTCAAGATGTCGCTTGGCAGTTTCTGATTGCAACGTTAAGATGTCATAATTAGACATTCCGCGTTTATTAGGAACCAATTTTTCGATGTGTAAATCGAATTCCGGAACGCCAACTTCTCGTTTTTCTTTACGCTCTTTACAAAACTTCGTGGTTTTGGTATCTCTTTTTCTTTTTTGATTTCATTTGAATTAAAACTTCTAATAGAACTCATTAAGTTACTGATCGTTTACTTTAATTATTTCATTGACAAAAAATGTCATCAAAAATCCGTCTGTAGATTCGATAGTAACTTGGTTCCCATTGACTGATAACACTACTCCATTTACAGCTTCGTCTAAACTGAAACTTCATCTCCTTTACTGAACATTTTCTTCGTTTTATCTTGACTTTTACTTGGCGTTTTTAGCACTCAAACGCATCATCCATACATAAAAATAACGATGGCTCCAGCCATAATATAGACATTTCCATCTGTCTTTTGTTGCTCAAAAAAGCAATCAAAATGGCAACAAGCATCATCGGAATAATAATTTTTTTCATCATAATTAATTGGCTATTCAAAGTAAACAATTTAAAATAGCATCAATTATTTCCTCAAGCATTGTGTTTTTTTTTGTAAAATTGTAAAAACAAATTTGCTTTGGATATAGAAATTTTTATGATTCCGTGTATCAGTAAAACACTCTTTGGAATAGAGTGTTTGGGTTGTGGTTTTCAGCGTGCCTTATTACTTCTTGTTCAAGGAAATTATAGAGCGGCATTTGAAATGTATCCAGCTATTTACTCTTCACTTATTCTTGCATTCTTTATTGGATTACCTACATTGATACAAAGAGAAATTATAAATCAGTACTACTAACATTTGCTATAATAACTATTCTATTTATGATTGGAGGTTATTATTACAAACACTTTTATTAATAACGTTACTAAAAATTAAGTTTTGCCAACTAAACTCTAAATCAATTTTAGAACTAATCCATAAAAAATCACAATTGCTCCAATAAAGCAGTAGAAATTATTCAATATTCTTCAGTAAAACAACTACTTTTTACATCACAATAACAGAATCCATTATTATTGTGATACACAATCAGATTATACAAAACATACAGCTGTTGAAAAATGATTTTTCAACTAGCTATAGTATTAAAACGAAAACAGAGATTTTTCACAGAAAAGCTATTTTACACCTTGTTTGATGGCAACGCTTCGCTTGAAGAAAGTATTGCTGAACTTGAAATTCTATTCAAAGAAATCTCTTCAACAGCTTGTCATAAACCAAATGATTTGTGTGATAGCATTTGGGAAAAATACCTTGCATCCTTGCCATCTGTTCTTGAAAAGTTGAATCAAGATGCGCGCTATATTTTGGAAATGATCCTGCTTCAAATAGTTTGGAAGAAGTATATTTGGCCTATCCAGGCTTTTATGCTATTGCAATTATAGATTAAGTCATGATTTATGCATTAGACTTACTATTGTTTTCGCGCTTAATGAGTGAATATGCACACCGAATTACAGGACTGATATTCATGCAGGCGCGACAATAGCATCGCCTTTCTTATAGATCATGCAACTGGAATTGTGATTGGAGAAACCACAGTAATTGAAAAAAATGTTAAAATTTACCAAGGAGTAACACTCGGTGCATTGAGCATAACGAAAGAAATGAAAAATTCAAAGCGACATCCTACTGTCGAAGAAGACGTTTGCATTTATGCTAATGCCACTATTTTAGGCGGTACTACAATTATTGGAAAGGAGTATCATTGGAGGAAATTCATGGGTAACCAAGTCTATTCCAGTAAATTCAATTGTGACCAATACCACTACCACAGAAGTTAAAGTTAAAGAGAAAAAATAATATGGAACCAAAGCAACTTATCGAATTAATTGGTAACACTCCTTTAGTTATTAGTAGAAATTTGATCCAAAATCCCAATGTACAATTATTATTAAAACTTGAAGGAAATAATCCTGGCGGAGTGTAAAAGATCGTGCTGCCTATAATATGATAGCTTCGGCGATAGAGCGTGGTGAAATAAAAAAAGGAGACAAATTAACGAAGCAACTAGTGGTAATACGGGGAATTGCCTTAGCTATGATTGCTCAACTTTTTGACATAGAAATCGAATTGGTTTTACCTGAGATTCGACTAAAGAGCGCACTCAAACCATGTTAGCTTACGGGGCTAAAGTGACTCAAACACCGGCTAGTACAGGAATCATTGGTTCGCGAGATTACGCACTTAAAAAAATGGAAGAAGGTGGCTATGTTATGCTCAATCAGTTTGCCAATGACGACAATTGGAAAGCCATTATAAAACGACTGGTCCAGAAATTTGGAGAGATACTAATAAACCGTAACTCATTTTGTAGCTACAATGGGAACCACCGGAACCATTATGGGTACTTCAACTTATTTAAAAGAACAAAATAACAACATTCAAATTATTGGTGTTCAGCCAAGTGAAGGTTCGCAAATTCCTGGAATTAGAAAATGGCCCCAAGAGTATTTGCCAAAAATTTATGACGCTTCAAAAGTGGATACCATAATGGAAGTAAGTGAATTGGAAGCCCGAGAAATGACTCAACGTCTTGCCAAGAAGAAGGTATTTTTGCAGGAATGAGTAGCGGAGGATCTGTTGCTACAGCAATTAAAATTGCCAATCAATTAGAATCCGTGGTTGTAGTAGCAATAATTTGTGACCGTGGCGATCGTTATTTATCATCCGATTTATTTGATTAACTTTCGAAGCAAATGAAAATGAAAAAATTAGTTTCACATTATTTACTTTTTTTATTACTAATTGGTATGACAGAAAAATCAATCGCTCAAGATTGGGCCAACTTATCCAAATACGAATCAGAAAACAAAAGTTTACAACCAAAAAATCTGGAGAAAAAAGGATTGTTCTGATGGGGGATTCAATTACAGAATTTGGTTGAAAATTCAGTCTGATTTTTTTAGTAACAAACCTTATTATATTGGTAAGGCATTAGTGGACAAACTACACCGCAGATGTTGGTTCGTTTTAGGCAAGATGTCATCAATTTACAACCCGATGTGTGGTAATCTTAGCTGGGGTAAATGATATTGCTGGAAATACAGGACCTACAACCAATGAAAAAATTGTGGGAAATATTATTTCGATGATTGAATTAGCTCATGCCAATAAATAAAAGTAATCCTTTGTTCTGTTTTACCTGCAGCTAATTTTAATTGGAGACCTAATGACAAAGCGGCACAAACCATAGTGGAATTGAACCAGCTTATTGCTAATTATGCCAATACAAATACTATTCCTTATGTTGATTACCATACCATTATGGCTGACACTCAAAATGGCCTTCCAAAAGAATATTCTGAGGATGGTGTTCATCCTAATTTGAAAGGATACCAAACGATGTCGCATTTGTTAGAAAAAGCATAAAATGATACTTTAAAAAGTTTAATTTCAGTATAATATTTAATTTATATTAAAAAAGCGAAATTTTAAAGTTTCGCTTTTTTCTTATTAGAACCTTGTGTAACAAATTTTACTGTAGCTGTTTACAACACATTCTATATTTGCATTAAAATTAAAATTACTTTATTTAAGTTTAATAGCATGACTTTAGAAAAAATCATTAAAGAAACGAATTGCACTATTGTAGATGTGCGTTCACACGAAGAATTTATGGGCGGACACGTTGCCAATTCATCAATATTCCGTTACAAACGATACCGGCACGAATCGAAGAATTGAAAGGTTTAAATACTCCTGTAGTTCTTTGTTGTGCTTCAGGAAACAGAAGTGGTCAAGCGCAATATTTCTTTCTCAACATGGGCTAGATTGTCATAATGGAGGTTCTTGGCTCGAAGTAATTACTATCAATCAAAATAAGAAATATGATCTCATTATTAAAAAAGATTTTCGGATTAGGACCAACTGTAAATTATGCTGAGTTGGTAACAACAAGGTGCTATTATTATAGACGTACGTTCAAAAGCTGAGTTTACAGGCGGACATATTAAAGGAGCAATCAATATTCCAGTGAATGTTTTGAGCAATCAACTAGGTCAATTGAAAGACAAAAAACAAAACGATATTACCTGTTGTGCTTCTGGTATGCGCAGTGCTTCGGCAAAAAGCATTTTAAAGTCAAATGGATTTACATCGGTACATAACGGTGGCGGTTGGTCTAGTTTACAATCTAAATTGTAACCCCTACTTTTCAAAAATTAAAGCTTTCCATATTGGAAGGCTTTTTTTTGTTTTTATAAGTATAATATTGGTTTTTGTTGATAATTATTCCATATTCTTATAAAACATCGGCTACAATTCCGAAAAACGTTTTTACCAACCTAAATTAAAATTACATTTGCAATAGTTTAACCTTTTACACATCAAATGAAGCCTAACACACAACAATTAAACGATTTAAACTATCCAAGTTAGAAGAGACATTCTTCGAATGGTACACGCTGTCAATTCAGGTCATCCTGGAGGATCTTTAGGTTGTACTGAATTTTTAGTAGCCTTGTACCAAAATTTAATGGAACGCAAAGAGGGTTTTGATATGGACGGAATTGGAGAAGATCTTTTCTTCCTTTCTAACGGACACATCTCTCCTGTTTTTTATAGTGTTTTAGCTAGAAGTGGATATTTCCTGTAGCTGAATTAGCTACTTTCCGTTTAATCAATTGCCGATTACAAGGTCACCCAACCACTCATGATGGCTTACCTGGTATTCGCATGGCATCTGGTTCACTAGGACAAGGATTATCTGTTGAATTGGTGCGGCTCAAGCCAAAAAGTTGAACAATGACAAACATCTTGTGTATACTTTACACGGGGATGGAGAATTCCAAGAAGGCCAAAACTGGGAGGCAATCATGTATGCTTCTGCTAAAAAAGTAGATAACTTATTGCTACCATTGACGTTAATGGAAAACAGATTGACGGTACTACTGACGAAGTGTTGTGTATGGGTAGTTTGAAAGCTAAATTTGAAGCTTTTGATTGGGATGTACTAGAAATCAAAGAAGGAAATAATCTAGAAGCAATTATTGCGGGTATGAATGATGCAAATCTAGAACTGGAAAGGAAAACCAGTTGTGTTTTATTGCATACCGAAATGGGGAATGGCGTTGATTTTATGATGCATACACATGCTTGGCATGGAAAAGCTCCAAATGATGCCCATTAGAGCAAGCATTAGCTCAAATACTTCAACACTAGCTGATTACTAATAATTACACAACAAATGAAGAAATATAAAATACAGGAAGTAAAGATACTCGTTCAGGTTTTGGAGCGGGATGACTGAACTAGGTCAAAAAAATGAAAATGTTGTGGCACTTTGTGCGGACTTATTGGTCATTAAAATTTGACGATTTCAAAAAAAATCATCCAGAACGTTTTTTCCAAATTGGAATTGCAGAAAGCTAATATGATTGAATTGCAGCGGGATTAACTATTGGAGGTAAAATTCCTTTTACAGGAACTTTCGCTAGTTTCTCTACAGGACGTGTTTACGATCAAAATTCGTCAATCAGTAGCGTATGCAGATAAAAATGTGAAAATTTGTGCTTCACATGCTGATTAACTCTAGGAGAAGATGGAGCGACTCACCAAATTTTAGAAGATATTGGTTTAATGAAAATGTTACCTGGATGACTGTAATCAACACTTGCGATTACAACCAAACGAAAGCAGCTACATTAGCGCTAGCCGATCATCATGGTCCTGCTTACTGCTTTTTGGACGTCCGGTAGTACCTAATTTTTACTCCTGCTGATGAACCATTTGTTATTGGCAAAGCTATACTTTTAAATGAAGGTACAGATGTAACTATTGTTGCAACAGTCACTTAGTTTTGGGAAGCTTTAGTTGCAGCCGAAGCTCTAGAAGCTAAAGGTATTTCAGCTGAAGTAATCAACATTCATACAATTAAACCATTAGATGAAGAAGCTATTTTGAAATCATTGGCTAAAACAAAATGTATTGTTACTGCCGAAGAGCACAATATTTAGGAGGTTTAGGCGAAAGTGTTTCTAGAGTGTTGGCTTACACCACCCTGCTCCTCAAGAATTTGTTGCAGTAAATGATAGTTTTGGCGAATCAGGGACCCTGAGCAGTTAATGGAAAAATACAAGCTAAACAATCAAGCTATTGTTGCTGCTGTTGAGAAAGTGATTAAGAGAAAATAAATTAATCCCATTTATATTTAATCCCTAGTTAAATCAACTAGGGATTTTTTTGTCTTTTTAATTACATAATTTTAAAATGAAACTCGAACTTTACCAAATAGATGCTTTTACCAATCAAATTTTTTGGTGGGAAATCCAGCCTGTGTAGTCCCCTTACAAGAATGGTTACCAGATACTATACTATTACAATTGCAAAAGAGAATGCGGTGCTGAAACTGCTTTTTTCATTCCGAAAGACAACCAATTTCAATTACGTTGGTTTACTCCTGATATCGAAATGGATTTGTGTGGACACGCTACTTTGGCAACTGCCCATGCATTGAAAACTATTTTAAATCATAAAGAAATAGCATTGTATTTGAGACATTAAGTGGAGACTTAACAGTAACGATTGAAGGAGAGTTTTACACCTTAGATTTCCCTTCCAGAATGCCTATCCCTGCTGAATTACCTCAAATTATTTCTCAATCTTTAAGTATACAACCTAAGGAAGTTTTAAAATCAAGAGATTATGTATTAGTGTTTGAGTCGGAAGAGGATATTAAAAAACATCCATATCAATCGTTCCATTATTGACCAAATTAACTTGGATCCAGGAGGATTAATTTATAACTGCAAAAGGGACAAATTCTGATTTTGTATCACGATTTTTCACGCCCCAATCTACACATTTTGAGGATCCAGTAACGGGATCGGCACATTGTAGTTTAATACCTTATTGGGCTAAAGAATTGAATAAGAAAAATTTAGAGGCATTCAACTATCAGATAGGGTTGGACATTTGTATTGCGAATACCATGGAAATCGAGTAAAAATAAGCGGTCAAGCCAGACGTATTCTGTAGGGCATTTCTGGATAGACTAATAAAAAGGCTAAGATTACTCTTAGCCTTTTTATTTTTAAGTATTTACTTCAATATTTGAGCAGCATGTGCTTTGGTTTTAACCTCAGAAATTACATCTTCGATAATACCATTTTCATCAATAACAAATGTAGTTCTGTGAATTCCATCATATTCTTTACCCATAAATTTCTTTGGACCCCAAACTCCAAAAGCTTGAATTACTGATTTATCTCATCAGCTAAAAGCGGAATTGAAAATCATATTTTTCTTTGAATTTAGCCTGTGCTTTCTGAGCATCAGCACTAACGCCCAAAAGAGCATAATTGTTCGCTTGAAAACGTTCAAAATTATCTCTCAATCACAGGCTTCAGCTGTACAAACCTGGTGTATTGGCTTTTGATAAAAGAAAACTACTAATTTTTTACCTTTATAATCTGTTAATTGATGTGATTTCCCATCTTGATCTACACCCGAAAACTGTGGTGCTTGATCTCCAATCTTTAATGTTGTCATATTTAATTGTGTTGAATAATTCGAATTGTGTTATTTTTACAGGAATAAAAGTACAAAAATGAACAAACAGGAAAGGGTAACATTTGTTATAAATACGTTAAAAGAATTATATCCAACAATTCCAATTCCGCTAGATCATAAAGATCCTTACACTTTATTAATAGCCGTTTTACTTTCAGCACAATGTACAGATGTTCGGGTAAACCAAATCACGCCTCTTTTATTTGCAAAAGCAGATAATCCTTACGATATGGTGAAATTAACTGTAGAAGAGATTAAAGAAATCATTCGACCTTGCGGCTTATCGCCTATGAAATCTAAAGGGATTTATGGCTTATCGCAAATACTACTATTGAAAAACATAACGGACAAGTACCTCAAAGTTTTGAAGCTTTAGAAGAGCTACCAGCTGTTGGACACAAAACAGCTAGTGTAGTGATGTCTCAAGCTTTTGGTGTACCAGCATTTCCAGTTGACACACATTCATCGCTTGATGTATCGTTGGAACTTAACCAACGGAAAAAATGTAGTCCAAACGGAGAAAGATGCCAAACGTATTTTCCCTGAGGAATTATGGAATGATTTGCATTTACAGATTATTTGGTACGGAAGAGAATATTCGCCTGCAAGAGGTTGGGATATCGAAAAGGACATCATCACTAAAACTATTGGACGTAAATCCGTATTAAGTAAAAAATAAAACGCTTTTATTAATAATAAAAGCGTTTTATTTTAATTAGCAATGATTTCAAAAGTAACCTGCTCTCCGTTTGGATAACTTTTAACGCTTTTGAGTAGTTCAACAAGAAAGAAACAACTTCTTTCTTAGGTTTCATTTTTGGAGCAACAAATGTTTTTTTAGAGTAGATTTTTGCATAGTTTACATTTACAATTTAAAATATAACGACAAAACTACAAAATAGTATTTAGTTGTTAAAATTATTTGATGTTTATCGATGACTTTTCGCAATTAATTACCGCATACCGCATTCTTCCTAAAGCGGTATTAATGCTCACCTCCAGTGGCTTCTGAAATTTCCTTAAAACTCATATCTTGATACAAACGCATCATCAAAACTTCTTTTGATCATCAGGTAGTTCCTCTACTATTTGACGCAAATCTTTTGTAACCTGATCCGAAATCAACTTATTCTCTATTGTTAATGAATCGTCTGTCATTACTGAAAAAATAGAAAACTCTTCGGTCTCTCTATACAACGGCATTTTTTTATTATGACGGAAATGATCTACAATCAAATTGTGAGCAATTCGCATCACCCAAGGAAGAAATTTACCTTCTTCATTATAAGCATTCGATTTCAAAGTCCGAATCACTTTAATAAATGTATCTTGAAAAATATCGTCAGCTAGATCTCGATCTCCAACTTTGGAATAGATAAAACCAAAAATTCGAGATTGGTGTCTTTTAATTAGTGTTTCTAAAGCAGCTTCATTGCCAGAAATGTAGGAATTAACCAATGCAGCATCATCAATAGTGGGAATAGCCATATTTTACCTTTTAGAGGGTTTGTAATTTTATAAAATGTTCTAAAAAGTAAAATTGTTAATAGGCGTTTTGTTTTATCAATGATTTAATTTTCAAATTTAATTTATTTTTGTCGGAATATCCAAATAAAAAGGTGATATTTAAAAGTAGCTTGCCAAGAAAGCGTTTAAATCTGAGAAATCTATTGCATTATTGCTCATAAAAATAGCTAATTAGCTCTAGTGGAAGTAGTATTACTAAGTTGAAAAATGCTTACTTTTGTTAAAATTTAAAGTCGTATGCCATTGACATTGCCAAACTAGATCCAAAGAAAAATATCATCATAAAAGGAGCTCAAGTACATAATCTTAAAAATGTAGATGTTGCTATTCCACGAAACAAATTAGTAGTAATAACAGGGCTTTCCGGATCTGGAAAATCAAGTTTAGCATTTGATACTTTGTATGCCGAAGGACAACGTCGTTATGTAGAAAGTTTATCTTCTTATGCACGTCATTTCTTGGTCGATTGGACAAACCTAAAGTAGAATACATCAAAGGCATTGCACCCGCTATTGCTATCGAACAAAAAGTTAACACAACTAATGCCCGTTCTACTGTTGGGACCTCTACGGAAATTACGATTACATCAAATTTTATATGCACGTGTAGGCGAACTTTTTCTCCAATATCTGGAAATGAAGTCAAAAAAAATTCGGTAACTGATGTTGTTTCAGATGTCAAACAATTTGATTTAGATAGCAAATGGTTACTCCTTGCTCCTATTCATTTAGAAAAAGGCCGAAACTAGAAGACAAACTGAACGTCTTGTTACAGCAAGGTTTTGCTCGAATTTTAGTCGATAATGAAATGGTTCGTTTAGACGATTTACCAAAAGGTTTGAACAAAAAAGAACTTTTTCTTATAGTTGATCGAATTGTAGTTAAAGACGAAGAGAGTTTTATAACCGATTAGCCGATGCGGTTCAAACGGCATTCTTTGAAGGCAAAGGTATTTGTTATTTGCAAGAATTAACTCAGATAAACGTTTACCTATTCCAATAATTTTGCTAGACGGCATTTCTTTTTTAGAACCCAATGTGCATTTGTTTAGCTTCAATAACCCTTACGGAGCTTGTCCGGTATGCGAAGGTTATGGAAACATCATTGGTATTGACTCCGAATTGGTTGTGCCCAATACTAGCCTTTCTATTTTGAAAATGCTATTTTTCCTTGGCGAGGCGAAAGTATGAGTTGGTTCAGAGATGAATTAGTCAAAAATGCGTACAAATTTGACTTCCCAATCCACAAACCTTTTTTCGAATTGACCGAAGAGCAAAAAGAAGTAGTTTGGACAGGGAATCAATATTTCCAGGGACTTAATGACTTTTTTAAAGAATTAGAAGAGAAAAATTATAAGATTCAAAATCGCGTGATGTTGTCACGTTATAGAGGAAAAACCAAATGTAATTCTTGCAAAGGAAAACGATTACGAATTGAAGCTTCCTATGTTAAAATCAACAGCAAGACTGTTTCTGATTTAGTAATTTACCTATTCGCCATTTGTTGAATTTTTAAAACATGAACTTAACGAATACGAAAAACAAATTGCCAAACGATTATTGATTGAAATCAACAACCGTTTGTCTTTTTTAACTGAAGTTGGTTTGGATTATTTTACTCTAAATAGAAATTCAGCAACCCTTTCTGGTGGGGAATCACAGCGTATTAATTTAGCAACTTCACTAGAATAGTTTGGTAGGTTCGATGTATTATATTGGATGAGCCAAGTATTGGTTTACATCCAAAGATACAGAACGCTTATTAAAGTTCTGTTGTCTTTACGAGATTTAGGCAATACTGTAATTGTGGTAGAACATGATGAAGATATCATGAAAGCTGCAGATATGATAATCGATATCGGACCTGAAGCTGGAACACATGGAGGAAATTTAGTGGCACAAGGAACGTATAATAAAATTCTACAATCGGATTCTTTAACTGCTCAATATTTGAATGGAAAATTAGAATTTCGGTTCCCAAAAAACGCAGACCTTTAAGAATTTCATCGAAATCAAAGGTGCACGAGAAAATAATTTACAAAACATAGATGTTACTTTTCCACTTGATGTATTAACTGTAATTACCGGAGTTTCTGGTAGTGGTAAAAGTACTTTGGTTAAAAAGATTTTGTTTCCTGCAATGCAAAAGAAGCTAGATAATATTGTGAAAAAAGCTGGGCAATTTACCGAAATGACAGGTTCTTTTTCGCATATCAAACATATTGAATATGTTGATCAAATCCAATTGGAAGAAGTTCGCGTTCGAATCCTGTGACTTACATCAAGGCATATGATGATATTCGGATTTGTATGCCAAAGAAAAACTTTCTAAAGTTAGAGGATACCAAGCCAAACATTTTTCTTTCAATGTAGATGGGGGTCGTTGTGAAACTTGTAAAGGAGAAGGTACAATTAATGTAGAAATGGTTTTTATGGCCGATGTGCAATTGCATTGTGAAACTTGTAACGGAAAACGTTTCAAAAAGAAGTATGGAAGTGGCTTTTGAAGGTAAAAACATCCACGATATTTTAACAATGACAATTGATGATGCCATTGCCTTTTTCGCAAAGCACAATCAAAATAAAATCAATCAAAAAAAAAAAACTTACAACCCTTACAAGTGTTGGATTGGGATACGTTCATTAGGACAATCCTCTTCTACCCTCTCTGGTGGAGAAGCACAACGAATCAAATTAGCCTCTTTCTTAGTAAAAGGAGCTACCAAAGACAAAGCGCTGTTTGTTTTTGACGAACCAACAACGGGATTGCATTTTTCACGATATCAAAAAATTATTAGCTTCTTTCGACGCTTTAATCGAAAAGGACACTCAATTATTGTTATAGAACACAACTTAGACCTTATCAAATGTGCAGATTGGGTAATTGATTTGGGTCCAGAGGGTGGTGAAAATGGCGGAAAGTTGCTTGGTGCAGGAACACCTGAAGACTTGGTGAAAATGAAAATCTAGTACAGCAACCTCTTACAAGAGAAATTAAATAACGTATAATTAATAACATCTTTCTTCAAATGCTTTTCATCTTCGTCAATGGAAATTAGGATTCGTTTTTCTCTTCCATAAGAAAGGGATTGATAAATCCAAATGATGGACCACAAGCCAAAAGTGAGGCAACATAAAACTAAGTTAAAGGAGTGATTCACTATTTTAGGTTCTCTTGTTAAAATAGCAAATGGTAATTTGTCATTTTTTTCTTTGACTATAAATCCTGAGCGAATTCGGCTACTTATTCTGTTGTAAAAATCTTGAAGACTTTTTTCTGTAATTACATAATTATTATTCATACCGATATTGGGATCTGAGGTTATGTTTAACAAAATTAAACCTAATAACAAATACCTACAATACAACATTTAGTGATTTTGAACTAAAAATATCACTTTGATGAACTATTTAATTATTTTCACTACATATTAGTAATAATTTGATTTATTTCTTTTGAAATAGCAAACCTATAATTTAAATACAAATAAGAAATAGAAACTAGAAATGATTTCAACACTATTCCAATCATTGGATGAAAAGGGAACTCCCAAAAATAAAACAAGACAAACAAAAAAGCTGTTATAGCAATTGAATATACTGTTTGAATGGTAAAAGGATACAAATGCATTCGTTTAACCACAAACATTAATTTAGCAACACTGTAAATAGTAATTGATAATAATGTTGCAATTGCTGATCCCGTAATTCCATATAAAGGAATAAATATCGCATTCAATACAATCGTAAAAAAAACGAGCATTAAACCAAGGAACAATACCATACGGTAGTACTTCGAATTAAAAATTATCGCATTATTGTTACCTAGAATTAAATCAAAATATTTGGATATCCCAATAATGAAAACAATCCAAATACCACCAGCATATTCTTTAGGCAACATATCATATAACTGATTAATATTAACAAAAATACATAGCATCACAAAAACCACCAACAATTTGAAGATTGATTGATGTTTTCTTGTATAATCGTTTAATTCATCGTGTTTGTTATCGTGCATTAGTTTTGCAGTAATGGGATATACGATTTGATGCATAGCACGACTTGGTACTGAAATGACTAAGGCAATGTAAGTTGCAACAGAATAAAACGCTATGTTACCAATATCCATATACTGGTTTAACATTATTTATCTCCATCTAAAAGTAAATTAGCTACACTTCCAGATAAAATAATATAAAAAATATATTCTAAAAATTCCTTTGACATTATGTGGAAGTGAAAGTTGAAAATCAGGCTTTTTTACCCTGAAAGCATACAACATAGTATTAACAAAGCGAAAAAATAAATACCCGCTGTTAAAGTAAACAAATTCAACCCCGCACTAATCCAACCAAAATACATTCCTACTAAAGCTACTAGTGAAACAAACGCAGTCCTACTTCTTTAATAAAATTTCCAAACACTGAATGCATATGTACTCTTGCCCAAGCATAAAAGATTTCAAAGTAGGCCATACATAATCCAATAAACAACGGAATTAAATAAATAAACTCTTTAACAATTGGTTTTTCTTAGTAACGAAAAAACTAATTTCATCATAAAAAAACAAACCTAAAAGTAAAATCGGAATCGTAAATACTAATGGAAAAATTACTGAAAAGAAAGAATTGATTTTGTTCTTTCTCGGTTTTACATGCGAATAAATTTAACCAACGAATTTTGCATACCAATAGCAAACAAGGGCATATAACATTAGCGCAAGACAAATATAATTAGATAAACATAATAGTTTTTCCTAAAATGGAAGGGAATAAAAAAATCGTACTAATACCACCAATTCCAAAACCAATGTAGGTTATGATAGTATTTTTCAAAGACTGATTTAAAACAATTCCCATAGGTAAATTTTGAATATTAATGTTGATCAAGCAATTCAACGAGTTGTTGAGTTAGATTTTTTCGAGAATATTGTTTGAAGCCCTACTCCTTGAGATTGCAACTTCCCTTCCAAAAATAGGTCATAATAATTTTGAATGGTATTCTTTAATTTCACTTTTTCAGAATAGTCAAAAAAAACACACCCGTATTAGTATTCGTTATAATCTCTTCAAAATCAGAGTCTTTTGGACCAATAGCTATATAGGTCGCTCTGGAAACCAAGTATTCAAACAATTTCCCAGGAAGAATACTTTTGGTATCCTCAGATTTATTTCAATTAACAATAAACTTGAGATTTTCGTTGATGTGGCAACTGCTTCTGCGTGTGAAACATACCTAGATTATTCAAATAGGAATTCAATCCAAATGCTGAGATTGTTTCCAATACTTCTTGACTTACTGCACCAATTAATTAATTTCTAAATGCGATTTAAATTCCGGTATTTCTGAACAAAGTTCAACCAAACATTCCCATAAAATTTTAGGATTTCGTTCAGACAAAAAGGAACCGATGTGCGCTAGACTAAATTTGGTGTCTAACGTTTGCTTTTCGACTTTCTCAACATCAAATCCATTCGTAATTACCGCAATAGGTTTATTAGTTAAAGCTTGAAACTCAGCTTTAGTTGTCTTACTTGTAACAATAATGGTATCTGCCGAATTTAAAACTGACTTGACTCTCCAGTTTTTTATGATTTTTTGCAGCATAATCCGACAGTCGTAATGATTTGTGATAACCAATCGTTGTCCAAGGATCACGAAAATCAGCTAACCACTTTAAATTCATTTTTGCTTTAACTCCAATCCGATTAAGTGCAAACTATGAGGTGGCCCTGAAGTTACAATAGTATCAATTTCATTCTCTCGAATGTATTTCTCCAAATAAGAAACGGAAGATTTTACCCAAAAAACACGCGCATCAGGAATAATAAAATTACCGCGTACCCAAAGCATAACCTTTTCTAAAAAGACTGCTTTTTTCTGATTCGGAATAATTCCAGAACTGATTTTTTTGGTCTATTTTTCGATAAAAAAGAAGCCAATTGATACGGTTCAAATATTGGATTTTTTAGAATAATGGCTCTATCGAAACCTCACTTTCTAAATGTTGGTCAATAATTGGATAAGTTGGATTTTCAGGTACATAGACTATAGGTTTGTACATCAAAATCTGGTAAATACTTCACGAACTTCAACCAACGTTGTACCCCTGGCCCACCTGCTGGCGGCCAATAATAGGTAATGATTAAAAGTTTTTTGTGATTTAATTTCAAAATATTAATTGATTTTAGAATTGATTTTTTTCTAATTCCTCAATATCTAAATATCTTTTGGACGATTTGATGCCTTCTTAGCTTTAATTAAACTATTATAATCTAAAAAATAGACGGGTGTTTCGCTAATCTCAACAACATAAGCTTGTTCAAAAAGTTGGTTAAAAGAACTATTTTCTAAACTTTAACAGAGGTCATAATATCCAATCGTAAATTAAAATTTAAAGTAATATCTGTCCAGCCAGGAATAAATTGTCTTGTATTATTGCTTCAAAATCGCCAATCCCAAGTTGTTTTAATGCTTCCCTTAAATTTCTCCTATTTTCAATTGAGTCTTCAATAATATATCTATATCGCCTGTATTTCTTCCATAACCATATATACTTACAGCAAACCCTCCAATAGTCAAATACTTTACATTATTCAAAGCGAGGTACTTCCATATTTCTATTATTTGACTATCCATACATTAAATAGATTTCTGTTTGGCCGTTTTTAAAATATAGGAAAGCTGAATTATTGCCATCAATTTTTCATAACGTTGCTGTGGAGTCATTTTTTTTGACTTCATTAATGTAACGGCTTCCATTTTGGAAGGGTGGTCATGATTTAATTTTGATTCATTCATTACTTACATCAATTTACAATCAAATTTACAAATTAATTGCTACACAATTGGGTTTCTTTCTTTCTCTCAAAATAAATTCCAGCTACTAACAAAAATACCATTCCAATGGAGCTTAGTAATGCAATAGTACTTTCCTGTTTTAACAACTTTGGGTTCAAACTTAAATTCAATTGTATGTTTTCCTGCAGGAATTGGCAGCGCTCTTAATACATAATTAGCACGAAGATGTTCTACTTTTATTGCCGTCAACATAGGCATCCCAACCGTTTTTAATAATACATTTCAGAAAAAACTGCCAAACCATCAATTGTATTTGTGGATGTGTATTTCAAATGATTGGGTTGATACAAATCTAAAGTTATTGAAGCCAAACTATCTTTCACAAAAGCGGTTTTCTAAACTTAAATTCTTCGAATTAATTACCGCTACATTTTTTAGAATCTAGTTTTTCTATAGCTTTCATCTCTTCATCAGCGGTACTAACTAATTGTATTTGATTTACACCAAGCATTTCCATTCGCTTCTGGATTGGCAATTGGGAATTCTTTGCCTTCTTTATCAGTTTGAATTAAATATTTTACATTCAAGAAATTTAAAGGCTCTAAATTATTTTTGGCAATTTGATAATCAAATAATTGTTGCATACGTCTTGGCTTCGCTGCATGATAACCACCAATCGATTTATGAAAGAATGAAGCTCTTGCGCTTGATAAATTACCATTGATTTCGAAAACTCGATAATTACTACTGTCTTGCAAAATTTGCAAATCAACTGGAGTTGCCTGAAAAGGGACTTCAATCTCTCTTTTACTTACAAAATCTTTAGCTGAGACGTATTTTTTATCTACTAAGAATAAGTCAAAAATCATTACTAAACCAATCAGAATGATCGTAGTATTTTGGGCGAATTTATTTTTGATATATAACCATAAAGCCCCTGCTACAATAAGAATAAAGAAAGCTGAACGTAATAAATCAGCGCTGTACATTGTTTTTTCTATCTGATTTCAATGCATCCACAAAAGCAGGACCATAGTTTTTTAATAAAATAGTCATCACTAGCAGCCGAAAAGTTAAAAGTTCCTTTAAACAAAAATAAAATTACATGACTCCTACTCCAAACAAAGTAGATTGTACAAGCTTTCTTTGTTTGAATTTGATCCAGTTGAAAAAAAGATTGCAATCCCATACTGCCAATACTGGAAAACACAATTCTAATAGGACTTGTATTGAGGAAACTGCTCTAAATTTATCATATAATGGAATGTAATCAATAAGAAGTCAGTCACTGTTGGAAGATTCTTTCCCCAAGAAAGCACTAAAGCAATCATAGCACCTCCAAAAAATACTATTTTATTCTTCTTTTGTCTATCAATAATGCCAAAAAAGCCAAAAAGAAACAACAGCTCCAATATATGCTGAGCAGCAACTATGGGTTGGTCGCCCCAATACGTCGGCATTCCTTTGACGTAATCCTCTGCTTGAGCTGCCGGTACTCCTTGACTAATCATGAATTGGTACATGCTACTTTCAGTTCCTAAAGTTTCATTATTAGAACCTCCAAAAAGTCTTGGCGCAACTAATTGAAACTTTCAGCTATACCATAACTGTATTGCCGTAATCTAGTCTCTAGATAACGCAGTGTTTTCAGTTACTTTGGAACCATTAGCTGTAAAGGTCAATTCTCCTTTACCTCGAGTACTGAATTTGGTATATTCAGTTGTAGCTAACAAATTAGTAGCATTGGCTCCAATAGCAAAAATTCCCGCTAAAGCCGTGATCCAAAAGCAAATCCTAATCCTTTAAAGTCTTTTTCTTTGATAAATTATAGGTGAAATAACCAACTAATAGTAATAAGAAAATCAACAGATAATAGGTCATCTGAAAGTGGTTGGCATTAATTTCTAAAGCAGTAGCAAACAAGTGAGTAAACCACCCCAAATAAATCTTTTTTGAAAAACCATCAAAAAACCTGCAATGATAAAACGGCATATAACCAATAGCG
>WJBH02000286.1:0-16056 GCA_013167095.2 Daphnia sinensis | reverse complement strand
GCTACTTACTTGTATAGCTTATAGCTAATCCCTAACTGCTAATTCTATTTAAATCGTTGATAAGCATAGACTAACCTATCGGGCAACTCACCATTGCAGGCTTTTTGATAATCATTATAAGAGCAAGGTACAAGACGGTGGCGGTCATGCTTTTTCCGAGATTTTAAGGGAATTTCCATCCACCAGCGACCACTTTTATTGCTTTTCCAAAGGTGACATTATAGTCAAATTCTCTAATATGAACGATGTATTGCGTCAATTGATTAAAGGCTTTTGAAATAGGAAAATCCTTTTTTTCTATTTTTAAAACCGTCAATAAAATACCAAATCATTTGAGCGACTATCTGCGCCGTTTGATGGTGCGTGTCCAAATGTTCTTGAAAGCCGATAATACTCAACGACGTCAATTTATCACTCATGCCTGCATAACGCGCTAATTGACACACATCTTCGCTAAAAAGTCCACTTGGAGAAGGATTTAATTGGGCAGGGGCTTCTGCCGCTTTTAAAACACCTAAATTAAAACTCACCATGTCGGCATCACGAATGACGGGTTCTATTTCCTCCATATTATTTTTAGTGCGCCCCAAGCGTATCAACTCAAAATTGCGCTGCTCAAAATACTCCAATACTGAGGGGGTAGTAAAATGCGTTTGATAGCCAATAATGCTGCAATTAAAAAGCTGGTCATTCTCTAAAATTTGATGCAAAGCATACGACTCAGACTGTATTTTAGGTGTAAAACGTATTTTTTCATCAATAATAGCCACGCTGACGGAGTTTTTTTTACTTTGATACGCTTGATATTGCGCCAATGTAAAAATATCAGAATGTCCTATTATGATGGGTAAAATATCCGCTTGAAGCAATTCGCTCAATAATGGAATAATAAACGAGTTTCTTGTTTACGAACATTGCCTAAGTCAACAATATTAATTTTATCGAAAGTATTAGACAATGTATAAAATGCAGCTCTCACGGCATTGGCATCATCTGCCCCAATACCCACCAAAGCTATTTGTGCTTTTTTGAGAATAGAGTCTCCTTCTCCTTCGGCGGAGGGTTGAAAAAAATGAATGGTGCGCCCTATTTGTTCATCAGTAAGAGCATCAAAACCTTGTATTTGAGAGGGTTGTATGGGTTGTAGCCAATGTTCGAGCATAAATTTTACTACTTTTTTTCTTTCTGAAAAAACAGATATATCGTACAAATCAACGCTAAGATAGCAGAAAGATAAAACGGTAGAGTGATTTGGCTGATATGATTTTGATAAATAGCTTGAGAAACAACAGCTCCAATACCAATTCCCGCTTCTAAAGCGATATACATAGTCGCTAAACCTTTACCTCTCGATTCTTCGGGTGATAAATCCACTGCCCAAGCCTGTAACGTAGGTGTGTTCATACCCCAAGATAGACCATATACAATGGCAGCAAACATCAGTGTCCAGAAGGATTGCGCCCATGCCACTAAAAGCATAGAAATAACCATTGCCACTGATGACCATTTTAAGACGATGACTCGTCCATAGCGGTCAGAGGATTTCCCTGCTATCAGTCGTATGATGAGTGATGAAAAAGTATAAACACCAAAGAAAAGCCCTTTATTCGCTACACCCAAATGCTTTACTAAAATCAGGAATAAGGGTTAAAATAGTACCTGATGCGAATGAAACCAGAAATTGTACCCAAAAAGTAGGTAAGGCTTTCGGTTCAAATATTTCAGTCCGTTTTATTTTTAACAGAGAAAAAGAAAAAGGTTGTGTGTTTTCGAGCGTTTCATTCATATTTTTAACCAAAATAAGAACGGATAGCAATGCAAAAACGGACGAAATCACAAACATCGTATTCAAACCGAACCCCTCAGTAATAGTGCTGCCGATGATAGGGGCAATACTCATACCCACGCTGCTACTCATACCCAATACGCTCATAGCTTCGCCTCGCCTTTGGAATGGCACGACATCTGCCACATAAGCTGAGGTCGCAGTGGGTTTAAAACCTGTTGAAAAACCATGAAAAAGGCGTAAAATTAAGAAACCTGTTACCGTTGTTAGAATAGGATAAAGCGCACTGCACACCACACATACCAAAGAACCAAAAACCATAATAGGTACTCTGCCGATAGTATCCGTTAGTTTGCCACTGAATGGACGAGAGACCCCTGCCGTGAGCGTAAATAAGGCTAAAATAAGCCCTTTGTATTCTGCACCCCCTAATCCCGTGAGATAGTCAGGCAATTCGGGCAAAAGCATTTGGAAGCTGGCGGAAAAGAGAAAGTTACTGACACAGAGCAACCAAAATTGTACATTATAAAGTCGGGTAGAGGTGGTTTCCATACTGCAAATGTAAGAAACTGTTTTAAAATCTATTTTGCAGGAGTATCATCTTTTCTTACAAAGATGTATTTATGATAAAAGCATTGACAGAGAGTTAGTGTAAAAAATACGTATAGGTCGTTTTTGTGATAAGTTGTAGGCAAATAATAGTTAAACGCCTTTATATCCATCAAAATAAAATTTGGATTGCTTATTTTATTTTTCATAAATAAACTGAATCCTAATTTAACAAAAACTTAACTGGTGTATAGCCAACTATTTATGCAATTTTGTGGTCTATATATACGAAGAGTTTGTTTATTTTTATACATTCTTGTTGTTTAGTTAAGCCTCCGCCCTAAGTGTATTTAGGGCGGTTTTTTATTTTTAATAAGGTTTTCAATTCTCTAATTTAAAATCAGAATAGACATTTTAAAAAAATCAGAATATTTTATGTGAAAAAATTTGACAATTAAAAATAGAGTATATATCTTTGCACCGCTTCTTTAAAAAAGAGCAGTTCTTTTAAATATTTAAACTATTTGGAGGGATGGGTGAGTGGCTGAAACCACCAGTTTGCTAAACTGACGTACGGGTAACTGTACCGAGGGTTCGAATCCCTCTCTCTCCGCATCTTTTTCAATAGCTAAAAGAATTATCGTTCGGGGTGTAGCGCAGTCCGGTTAGCGCACCTGCTTTGGGAGCAGGGGGTCCCAAGTTCGAATCTTGGTACCCCGACATACAAAATTAATAAAGCCTTGATAATCCATTGATTGTCAAGGCTTTTGTTTTTTGAAGTTATAATGCAATTTTTATCATTTATAATCTCAAATACTTCTCGCAATATATTGACTATACCCCTCAGTATCCGACACTTGGGCAGTGTTTTGCATTTTTACTACGCTTGCTTTTTCTATTATATCATGTATAGAAAAGGCTATTTTCTATACATATTGTCAGTATCGTATATAGGGAAATAGCCTTTTTCTATACATGATACTGACAATATGTATAGGGTTAATGCTTTTATTTTGGTGGATTTTGTAGTAAACTATACAAAGGATGATTAACATAATAATTGTTTTTCCCAACTTTAAATTTAATCATGAACTTATGCTCTACTAACTTTTCGAGGTAACGTGTAGCTGTTAATCGAGTTACTTGCAAGTCATTTTCTATAAATTCGATTTTTGTATATGGGTGCCGAAAAATATTATTTAGTAAATCTTGACTATAAATCTTAGACAATTCTTTTCGTAAACGTATTTTATAATCTTGCATCAATTCTTTAATTTTTAATATTAATTTGATTGTTTGAGAAGCTGTTACCTCTATGCCTTTTAGGATATATAATATCCATTCTTCCCACTCTCCAGAATTTCTAACATGTTGTAAAAGACGATAATATTCCGATTTGTTGTTAATAATAAAACGGCTTAAATATAAAATTGGCAAATCCAATAACTCTTGAATAACAAGGTAAAGAATATTAATTATCCTTCCTGTGCGACCATTACCATCATAAAATGGGTGAATACTTTCAAAATTATGGTGAATTATTGCCATTTTTACTAATGGGTCGAGATCTGACAAATCGTTATTATTTATAAAATCTACTAAGTTCTGCATTAATTCATAAATTTCATCATAATGCTGGGGAGGTGTATATACAATTTCATGTGTCTGTTGATTTTTAAGTGTTGTACCAGGTGTTTTGCGTAATCCTGCATCGTTATGTTCCAAGACTTGCTGAATATGCAAAATGTTATTTAGTGTCAAAATTTTATTTTGTTTAACAAGTTTAAATCCTGTATGTAATGATGAGGCATAATTTCTGACTTCCTTTGTTGAAGAGGAGATTAGATAATTTGAAAGAACTTCTGCTTTGAATAACTCATCATGGGTTGTAATAATATTTTCAATAGCGGAACTATCTTTTGCTTCTTGTAAAGTCAAAGTACTAACCAAAATACTTTGATTTGGAATAGTTGCTGCTACTCCTTTCAACTCTGCTAAATAGCGGTGAGCCAATGCAGTTTGTTTCAATACTTTTTTGGTTTCTAACTCAAAAGGCAACGGTAAGTGAGGTACTTTATAAGCTGTCATTTTATGCCTGTTTTATGATTGTTAAAGCGCAAATCTATTAATTTTTTAAATCTCTCTCCTCAAATGTGTTGCTTAAGACAACTTGTATAGCTCTTTGTATCCGATACTTGGACAGCATATTGAGTTCATCTGGTGTACATTTTTACAGTAGTGTTACTGTTTTTATTTATCTCAGTCTCTTAACACTCTCCACAATACTTCGCATTAATCGTTCTCTGGCTTCTTTAGCTGCCCAAGCGACATGAGGTGTCAACAGAAGACGGTTTTTTTCTCGAATCGAAAGGTAAGGGTGACTGAGGGGTAGGGGTTCTTGTTCATAGACATCAATACACGCCCCTGCTATAAGTTGTTCATTAAGTGCTTGTGCTAAATCCTTTTCTATTACGATGCCTCCTCGCCCCATATTGACCAATAAAGCACTCTTTTTCATCATTTTTATTTGCTCGTAGCCTATTAGAGCCTTTGTGAAATCGTTAAGAGGTGCATGAATAGAGACAATATCCGATGTCGCTAATAGTTCTTTTAAAGACAAGTGCTGAAATTCCTGAGTAGTATTGTGTCCTGATGCTGAATGATAAACGACTTCCATACCGAAGCCTTGAGCGATGCGAGCAACGGCTTGCCCAATATTACCCAAGCCGATAATACCTATGCGCTTATGGGCTAATTCGTAAAAATCAGCTTTGATATGCGTAAAAGTCTTATTCTGAGAATATTGACCCGATTTGACATAATTATCGTAATAACCAATCTGATGAATAAAGCTCAATAAAACGGCAAATGTGTGTTGTGCTACCGTCTCAACAGCATAACCTACAACGTTTTGTACTTGTATGCCTTTTTGTCGAGCATATTCTACGTCCACATTATTCATACCTGTAGCTGTAATAGCAATCATTTTCAAGTCAGGACAGGCATCAATATGTTCCTTTCGGATAATGACTTTATCGTCAATATTACATCAGCCTTTTGGGTGCGTTCAAGGGTGTCTTGTGCATCTGTGAAGGGATATAAAGTGACATCTCCTAAGGTTTTTAACTCGTGGAGTGCTTCAATATCGCCCATTGTGTCAGCATCTAAAAAAACTATTTTTAACATATTGGCTGGTGTTAGGGAGTTCGTAAATAAGCATCAGGCGACATTTTTAAATAATTGATAATCCAATATTTAAAAAATGTCGCCTGATACATTAATTCTGCCGTTGTTAATAATTTTTGATTTTAAGTCTTGATTATTATGATTTAAGTAGTTTGACGGAATTAATTAAAAATATTTTTTCTTCAGGCGATTCTTAAAAAACGACATAACTTCTTTTCAGTCAGTTACTTATGTTTTTAAGAACGCCAAAAATATTTCCAATTAATTTTGTCCGTCTTCTTATGAATATTTCTTGGTTAAAAGAAAAAAAGCAAATACTAAAACCACATGAAGAACCAGTACAAAAACATACATCTGATTCCATGTTTTAAAAACAGAGGGCAAACCCTCGTTATTATCTAAATCATTCATTTTAGTAAGAATTAAATATTTAGAATAAAATTAATAATTGACTTATGGCAACTGTTTACCCAATGACAGTAAATTAGCAAATAATTTATATGCTCCGGGTACGCCTGCTGGTAATTGGCGGAAAAAAGAATAACCTGTATAAACAAAATAGCCTTGTCCCCATTTCGTCACCACTAAGCCGCCATCTTCTTTCTTTTCACCCACATCGTTGCAACTTAGCAGTGCATCGTATTGACTATCCCATTCGCTAAGGAAATAAAGCCCACGCTCTTGTACCCAACCCTCAAAATCTTTTTTAGTGATTTTATTCGGAATATTAAATGTGGGATGTTCGGGTTTTAAAATACGGACTTCTGCATCTTCTTCAGTGGTTCGACCTCTTCCTAATTTAAATGGGTGAGGACCGAATTGAGGAAGCAATAAATCTCGCCCATTCGTATTATACTGAACAATCAGATTACCACCATTTTTGACGTAATCTAAGAGTTTTTCATTATAAAACTTTAATTTTTCTTTAGTATTATAGGCTCTAATGCCCATTACAATAGCATCAAAACGATTGAGGTCATTGGCTTGAAAGTCATGGTCGGTGATAGGTGTAACTTTATAACCAATTTGCTCTAAACAAGCAGGCATATCGTCTCCTGCGCCCATAAAATAACCTATATTATTACCTCGTTTTTCGATATTAAGTTTCACTATACGTGCGTCAGCAGGTTGTAAAACAGTCTGAGTGGGAATATGGTCGTACTCAATAATTTTAACAGATTTCGTTAAAACGGGCTGATATTCAACATTATTATCCCGAACAGCCATTTTAGGCAGCATCAAAACTTGTGCGCTGATAGTGGTTTCGCTTTCATTAGTGGGTGGGTATAATTTGAAAGTAATGACTTTTTCTTCTCCTTTTATTTTCAAGTTAAAATCCAATGCCGTAGGCTCTAATCGCCAAGCCTTGTGCTACTTTGGGTTTTAAAACACCCCCTACATTGTCTGCCCCTGATTTTACGATAAAACTGATGTTTTTGGCAGATGTATCACTGAATACATATACTTTTTCTGTCAAATTCACAAATACTGAGGGGGTAACCTCTACGGGGCGATATATTTCCCCTTTGGCAGGATTGCCCGTCCGATGCACAATGGGTAAACGGTAGCTTATATTTTGTTCTCCAATCGTTACATTAATTTCAGCTTCAAGGCTTCGAGGGGTTTCAGGTAAGCCTCTTAATGTTTGATTGCTGACATTGTATAGACCAATAGTTCCTGCTTTATCCAACCAATAAGGATTTGTGGTAAGAGCGTCAATGTCAATATTGACATTGTATTTCAATGTTTTAGAAATATTGTTTTTTAAATCTGTATTTAAAACGGAGTCTAAAGTGGTTGTCCAATCGTTTTTAGAGGCTAATTTTTGTAAAATTTTTACATTTTTAACTGAGATAGGTACATTCGAGCGATTAATTAACTCTAAATGATTTCCGCTTTGCTGTTTTGTGTTACAGAATAATCCTTTGAAGTGGCTTCTAAATACAAACCTGTACACCATTGAATCACTTTTTCAATATCGGCTAATTTACGTTCTTTCCATACACTATTAGGCAATGCTTGAATCATTTTACGAGCTTTTAAAAGGTTCGGCACACTGGCGGAAGGGTCGTCCAATTGAAAACCTTTAGCAATTTCGGCAATCAATTTGCCAATGGGTTCACCACCTTCTAAGCGTGTCCAAGTCGTATTAATGCCTTCAAAAGGGTCTTTTAAAGGCTTGTTTTCACCTTTAGCTAATTTTAAAACTTGTAAATATTCTGGATTATTACCTCTCGAACTCAACATACCCATTGCTTGACAACGGTGCATAGAGCACTTTCTGCTGCTAATTCGTCGTTTGATTTGCCTTTATTAGCAAAAATACACCTGCATCAATGGCTAAAAATTTCTCTCTTTCAGCCACTTTTTTAAAACTATCTTGTGAGCCATAAAACCACCATGATTGGTTACAGAAAAGGCGTTTAGGTTGCCATGTTTTGTAATACGTTAATTGTTCAGGATATACTGAGGGGTTATTGGCTATATCGAAAGCCTCGCTGCTCAAGATAGCTGACCCTGTATGATGCCCATGTGTGTCGTAAGCAGTATCCGTAGAAAAGCGATTAATCACTATATCGGGCTGAACTTTACGCATTGCCCAGACCACATCGGAAAGTACTTCGCTTTTGTTCCACATTCTGAAAGTTTCGGCAGGGCTTTTTGAAAAACCGAAATCATTAGCCCGACTAAACATCTGTTTGCCGCCATCAATAGAGCGAGCCATGAGCAACTCTTGTGTCCTCAAAACACCCAATAATTCCCGCAGTTCAGTACCAATAAGGTTTTGACCGCCATCGCCTCTTGTCAATGAAAGATAGGTGACATCAATATGACGAGCATTGGCAAAATAAGAAATCATGCGGGTATTTTCATCGTCAGGGTGGGCTGCCACGTAGAGGACAGAACCCAAAGTTTGGAGTTTTTTGATAGCCTCATAAATATCAGATGAAGTTGGTTTTTTAGGCGCTACTTGGGCTTCTAATACTGAGGGGGTACTGCTGAAAACAAGGATTAAAAATGCGAAAACAAAAACAGGGAATTTCATATTTTAATTTATGATATTGAGTTATTGGATTATTATTCTGTGGAAAATGTTTTTTAATGGTCTAATATCTAAGAGTCTATTGTCTAATGTCAACTTAATGGCTTTTGGCAAAATTCTTTTCACCCACTTCTATTTTAACTTTTAGATGATTTTCAAAAGGTGGAATAGGGCAATTGAAACCTTCGCTATAAGCGCAGTAAGGATTATAAGCAGTATTAAAATCCAGTAAGACTGTATTTCCTATAAATTCCCCTGTTCGGAGTTCCATATAACGCCCTCCACCATACGTTTCGTTACCGTTTGTGAGGTCTTTAAAAGGGATAAAAAGGTAGTCTTTATAAGCAGGATTATCTTTTAACATAAGATTGCGATAGACACTTAATTGCAGTTTTTCATCTTTTAAATTAAAACTCAAACGCCATATTTAATATAAGGACGCTGTAAACCGCTATAAGTCGGTATATTGAACTCTTGTGCATCGGGTGTCAATTCAATAGTGGCTTTGACAAGATAAGTAGAGTCTGGCTCATAAAACCTCAAATATTGTAAATCATCTTCTTTGAGCAATTGTTTAGAATTGTTTAAAAACTTTTCTCGATAATGCGCTCTATATGTTTTGATGTTTTCAAGAAATGATTGTGCTTTGATACTGAGGGGTATAATATGCCCCAACAGATAATAACAATCGAAACCGTCTTTTTCATATTTTCAATTTACGTTGTTTTAATAGACTGTTTAAAACAGTTTTAATAATGAGCCACTGCTTTAAAAACCACGTAATTTTAAGATATTTTATCCAAATCAACAATGGCATTTCGACTTATATCCAAATTTATATATAAGGCAGGTATTTTCTAAACGGCTTTTATTGGATATTTGAAGCCCGTAATCAGGTGAAGATATGATTGCTAATATTTTAAAAAAACGTATTATATTTACAAAATGGATAGAAAGAAAAAGATAAAAAATGAACCTATTCGATTGCTTAATAGAGAAGGGGATTTAAATATTCAAAAAGACGCTTTAAACTCATTTGTAGTCTATAATCACCTAATTGCTGTCTCATGGCAAAGGCTGTTATTTTATGCTTTTGCGGGTTTTATCTTTATTAATTTTATTTTTTCTGCATTCTACTATTTAGCAGGGGGGATTAGTTGTTTAAAAAATGTTACCGATAGACCTTCTTTTTGGAGAGAACTATTAGATGTGTTTTTTTTTAGTACTCAAACATTTACGACAGTGGGTTATGGTCATGTGTTTCCAAGTTGTATAGGAGCTAACTTTATTGCCGCTTTAGAATCTTTTACAGGTTGGATATATTTCTCGGTCGTTACGGTCTTTTCTATGCCAAATTTACCCAACCTCGTGTGGAGGTTCGCCTGAGTGATGTGGCAGTTATCGAGCATTTTAAAGAAGGGTACGGATTGAAATTTATGCTTGCTAATGAATATGAAAATAAGTTGGTAGATTTGGAGGTAACAGTAGATTTGATTAAATTGGAAATGTTAGAAGGGCGTTATAAAAAACGGTTTTATCAATTATTTTTATTCAGAAAACGTATTCCTTATTTATCTGTTCCTTGGACGGTTGTGCACCCCATTAATGAAAACAGCCCTTTATATGGACTGAAAAAAGAGGATTTTGATAGAGATAGATTGGAGTTTTTCGTTCAGATTAAAGCCTTTGATGAAGCCCATCGTCAAATTATTTTTAAAGAATTTTCTTATTTTGGCAATGAAGAAGTCAAATGGGGACATAAATTTGTCAATATCCAACGATATACCGAAACGGGCGCATTGAAGCTAAATATGAGACGCTTCGGTAAGGCTTTACCCGTAGAGGGCTTTCCTGATGTTTTGATTGAGTAATTACAATAGCTAAATACACAGAATTTTTATAATATTGAATAAAACATTACTTAGGATTCGCTTCAATCCTATGCGCAAACTTTTGAATAGCAGAAATAATATTATCTAAAGCAGGAGGATAATCCACATATTTTATTTTCTGTTGGTCTTGTCCCCAAATAGCGATAGTGACTACTTTGGCTTTATCTCCATACGAAATCATTAAGCGAAGCGGTATAGGAGTGGGTTTGAGTAATTTACGTTTTTCACAGCCAGGGCTATTACAATCGTAAATACGTTTCATATCAAAAAATTTGTTTTGAGCCACAAACTCTCCAAACGCCTCTAATTCAGCTTTGGAATGATTTTTTTAGTAACTTTTAAAGGTTGATTCACCGATTGGAACTCTTGAACCAAACGCCCATCAGGGTAAATGCGAATAAAATCTTTAATAACAGGGTCTATACCACCGTAATAACCCCCTCCTACAATTTCTATACTCACATAAGATTCTTTCTTTTTATTAGGGTCTTCCTTCTTTTCTTCTCCTTTCAGTATAGCCCACCAAGGCTTTTTCTTAGTTTTATTGGTCTGAGCTTCTACAATAACTTCGGGTAACTCATCAGCAGGACGAATGAAAGGAGCATCTTTACTATCTACAGCCACAAAATGATATTGATAAGTGCCTGTGCTATTGGGTTGTTGAAATTCTAACACAAGGGCTTTATTATTGATGGAAGCTATTTCAAATTTTTTGATATTTCTGAAAGGGTAAAATAGAGATGAACCGCTTAAACTCCAGTTGCCTTTTGAGAATTTGCCATGTAAGAATTGCTCAAAAGTGTAGTCATATTTAAAGAATAAAAAATACTGATATGTTTTGTCTGCTTGATGTACTGTAGAATTGGATTCTACATGCAAAGTATAGGTGTATCGCCATTTCGTACCTATTATCTGACGTTCTTGTACTGAGGGGTAGCCAAATTTCTGCCCAAAAGCAGTCAATGACGTTATAAACACAGCCAATACGACGATTATAGAGTGCTTCATATAAAATAAGAATTAAAAATTAAAAATATCACGCAAAGCGAGTATGGTGCAAGGTTTTATAAGAAAATATTATGGATTGTGAGACATTAAATACTGCAATAAAAATACTTTGTCTAAAAAACGTTGTATAAGACATTGACTATGATGTATTAAGACTAAGCACTAAAAACAAAGCACTATGTACTCACTAAATATAACTTCATCGGTTGTTAGCTTGATAATCAATGCTTTATTTGATTCTTTATCCATAAACTCAATTATATATTATGTCAAATTTTAAACCAAAGTTCGTTAATTATCTCTAATAGTATAAATTATTTTTAAAAATATATATTCAAGTGACAGGATAAAGAAGTCTGGAAAGGGTTCATTATTTGTATTTTATGGTTAATAATGAGGGGGAAATGATATCTTTTTAAAGATTTAATAAAATTTAACTTAACAATCATCATACCTTTAAGAGGAACTTATATTGCCCTTAAATAAACAGAGAATACGTTACTAATGTAAAAAATCGTTAAAAATATCGAAAAATCAGCGTTTTTCTTTCCGAACACATATAGTTTATTAAATTTGTTCCGCTTTTTGAAAATAGGGATTTTACTGAAAATATAAAGCCTTGAAAATCAACTTTTTAAGCTAAAATCCGTTTTAAAGGGCGACTTTCGCTTCACTCTATTTAAAAATCAATAAAAATAATTTTTGAACTTAAATACAATTGATAAAAAATGACAGGCTCTAAGGTAACGATTAAAAACGGCAAACTGAAAGTCCCTAATGACCCCATTATCCCTTTTATTGAAGGAGATGGTACAGGCCGTGATATTTGGAAAGCATCTGTACGTGTGATTGACGCAGCAGTTGAGAAAGCCTATAAAGGCAAAAAGAAAATCGTTTGGCAAGAAGTTCTTGCAGGTGAAAAAGCATTTAATAAAACAGGAAACTGGTTGCCTGATGAGACGCTTGACGTTATCCGTGAGTGCCTTATCGCTATTAAAGGTCCATTGACAACACCTATCGGAGGTGGCATTCGCTCATTGAATGTGGCTTTACGTCAGATGTTGGACTTATACGTTTGTTTACGTCCAGTGCGTTATTTTGAAGGTGTTCCTTCTCCAGTTAAGCAGCCTGAGTTAGTGGACATGGTTATTTTCCGTGAAAATACAGAAGATATTTATGCTGGTATTGAGTGGGCAGGTGGAACAGAAGATGCTACTAAAGTTTTAAACTTTTTAAAGAAAAACTTCCCTAAAGCATTTGATAAAGTTCGTTTTGGTACAAAGGATAAAGTAAAAGCTTATAATAAAGCGGCTCGCTTGAAAGATGCTTCTGCTGATGTGGTAGTAGGTGTGGGTATCAAGCCTGTTTCAAAAGCGGGTACAGAGCGTTTAGTGCGTTCGGCTATTGAGTATGCTATTACTCAAAAACGTAAATCAGTGACTATTGTACACAAAGGCAATATCATGAAATTTACTGAGGGGGGCTTCCGTGATTGGGGTTATGCTGTAGCTGAAAAAGAATTTGGCGATCAAGTGTTCACTTGGAATACTTATGACAAAATCAAAGCAGAAAGTGGCGAAGAAGCGGCTAACAAAGCTCAAGCTGATGCTTTAGCAGCGGGTAAAATCTTGATAAAAGATGCTATTGCAGATATTGCTTTACAACAAGTATTAACACGCCCTACAGATTTTGATGTTATTGCTACATTAAATCTTAATGGTGACTACCTTTCTGATGCTTTAGCGGCTCAAGTGGGTGGTATCGGTATTGCTCCGGGTGCTAATATCAATTATGTAACAGGTCATGCTATCTTTGAAGCAACGCACGGTACAGCGCCTAAATACGCTGACAAAGATGTTGTTAATCCGTCTTCAGTTTTACTTTCAGCAGTAATGATGTTGGAGTATATGGGTTGGGACGCTGCTGCTAAATTGATAGTAAAAGGTATCGAAAAATCAATCGTTGCAAAACGTGTAACTTACGACTTTGAGCGTTTGATGGAAGGTGCTACTAAATTGAAATGTTCTGAATTTGGTGATGAAGTTATCAAAAATATGTAATCATTCATGATTCAGTAAAATATCAAATCGCCCAGCCCAGTTTATTTTGGGTGGGCGATTTTAGTTTAATATTTAAGACTATGTTTAAAATGACTTTTTAAAACTGTTTCTTTGAATAGCCTAATCAATGTATAATGAAAATGAGCATTTTAAAAGGAATTTTCAGTTTTTTCATATTGGCAATGCTTATTGCATCTTGTGGTACTGAGGGGGTAAAACTTGAACCTGACGACAGAGCTATGATTGATACTTTAATCAAAAGAGAAACAGCTGTCTTAACAGTTAAAATGGATAATTGGTGCAAAGACAGTACGCCCATACTGCGCCAAAAAATGATAGACTCTTTGATGATAGTACGAGAACAAGAAATATTACAAAAAACTTCAGGATTACCCACAAATTAAATGGCTATGAAAAAAGTCTTTTTATTCAGCTTTTCTATTCTGTTTTGCATAATAGCGTGTACGGATAAAGCCCAATTAAAACAGCAAATGATTGAGCAAGAGGTGAAAGCGGCTGTTGAGAGCTATCGTATGAAACGCTATAAAGAATGTATGACGGCTATTACTGATTCTGCTAATAAATTGTAGATAGTTTAATTGTTGCTAAAATGACAGCAGTGGATACCTCCTTGCTCACAGGCAGACCTCAAAAACCTCAAAAGCCTATTATAAAATCCCCTTTAGATACAACGCCCGTCAAGCCTATTTTACCTAAATGAGTTTTGGTGCTTGGTTGTTTGTGCTTAGTGCTTGGTTGTTCGTGCTTAGTTGGTAACACGTAATAAGCTAAGCACCAAGTTCTAAGCACTAAGCACGAACAACTAAGTATCATATTAAAAAAGGTTAAAAAACGGTTAATTGAAGTGAGAAAGATATGTGTTTTAACAGATAGGATTGTATATTTGCGACTCTTTTTTTAGATAAAAAAGAAGGCTTAAAACATTGATTGAGAGTATTTTATAAATAAAATTAATACCACTTACACACATGAGCCAGTATGTTGATATAGAAGCATTGAACCAACAAATCTATATTGAAAGCCAATTTGTAGAAAAATTAAATGCTGAAACGCATAAAGTCATAGTCGGGCAAAATCACATGATTGAACGATTAATGATTGGCTTATTGACCAAAGGACACATTTTATTAGAGGGTTTACCGGTTTAGCTAAAACATTAGCGATTAAAACTTTAGCTACGGCGGTTCATGCCAAATTCAGTCGTATTCAATTTACCCCCGATTTGTTGCCTGCGGATATTATTGGTACAATGATTTATAATCCTGCCAAAGCCGAATTTACGGTACGCAAAGGACCTGTTTTTGCCAATTTTGTATTAGCCGATGAGATTAACCGTGCACCTGCTAAAGTTCAATCGGCTTTATTGGAAGCCATGCAAGAGCGTCAAGTGACCATTGGCGATACCACCTTTGCTTTAGAAGAGCCTTTCCTCGTTTTAGCGACTCAAAACCCCATTGAGCAAGAGGGTACTTATCCGCTTCCAGAAGCTCAAGTAGATCGTTTTATGCTCAAAGTGAAAATTGATTACCCTAATCAGCAAGATGAACGTGAAATCATTCGTCGAAATATGGCAGGTGAGTCCCCCTCAGTATCAACAGTAGTTTCGACGGAGAGATATTGAGAGCCAGAAAAGTGGTTCAAAAAGTCTATATGGACGAAAAAATAGAACAATATATTCTGGATATAGTATTCGCTACACGCCAGCCGCAACAATACGGTTTGCAAAAACTCCAAAACTTGATTCAGTACGGTGGTTCGCCTCGTGCCAGTATCAATTTAGCCTTAGCTTCCAAAGCCTTAGCTTTTTTAAAACGCCGAGGTTATGTTATTCCCGAAGATGTGCGCAATGTTTGTGCAGATGTTTTACGCCACCGTATCGGTTTGACTTATGAAGCCGAAGCGGAGAATATCACAGGAGAGGACATAATCAACCAGATTTTGAATAGAGTCGAAGTTCCATAATTTTTTAAGACATTAGTGATAATGTAAAATTGGAAATGCAAAATTGAAAATCTAATATATTGATTATTAGTTATTTAGATTTTACAATGTTTTCAGTGTACAATATACTCCTTTTCAAGCGACAGTCTAATATCTAAAGTCTAACATCTAATATCTAAAAATCTAAAAAAGAATGGAGACCAGCGATTTACTCAAAAAAGTTCGCAAAATAGAGATAAAAACGAAGGGGCTTTCGGCAAATATCTTTTCGGGTGAATACCATTCGGCATTCAAAGGAAGAGGTATGTCGTTTAGTGAAGTAAGGTCTTATCAATATGGCGATGATGTTCGGAATATTGACTGGAATGTAACGGCTCGGACGGGTGCGCCCTTCGTTAAGATATTTGAGGAGGAAAGAGAGCTGACGGTGATGTTGGTGATAGATATGAGTCGGTCTGCTTTTTTTGGAACGAAATCACAATTTAAGAGCGAAATGATGACCGAGATATGTGCAGTTTTAGCATTTTCGGCTATCAATAATAATGATAAAGTAGGAGTTGTGTTCTTCTC